>JAJNNQ010000280.1:0-72591 GCA_027886175.1 Phylloscopus collybita
GGGAAAATGTAAATTTAAGGAAGTTTTTTCGGATTTTTTGGGAATTTTCTGCCGCTTGAACTCGGCCAGGAAGGCCGGGCCCAGCGTCTGCAGCGCCGCCTCCAGCGCCGCGCGCCGCTCTGAGGGGGCACACACACGGGGGGAGGGAGAAAAAAATGGGAAAAATTCAAATTTAGGGGTTTTTGGGGATTTTTTTTTGGGATTTTTGGGGATTTCTTGGGATTTTTGGGGGGATTTCTTTAGGAATTTTTTTTTTTGGAATTTTTTGGGGATTTTTGAAGGAAATTTTGGGGATTTTGAGGGGGATTTTGGGGATTTTCGGGGGATTTTGAGGGGGATTTTGGGGATCTTTTGGGGATTTTGAGGGGGATTTTGGGGATTTTCGGGGGATTTTGAGGGGGATTTTGGGATCTTTTGGGGATTTTGAGGGGGATTTTCGGGGGGATTTTGAGGGGAATTTTTGGGAATTTTTTGGTTGAATTTTTGGGGGATTTTTGGGGATTTTTTTGAGAAATTTCTGCCGCTCGAACTCAGCCAGGAACCCCGGGCCCCGGCGTCTGCAGCGCCGCCTCCAGCGCCGCGCGGCGCTCTGAGGGGGACAAACCGGGGGGGGAGAAATAAATGGGGAAAATTCAAATTTAGGGAGGTTTTTTGGGAATGTTTAAGGGAATTTTTGGGGGTTTTTTGGGATTTTTTTGAGAAATTTCTGCCGCTTGAACTCGGCCAGGAAGGCGGGCCCGGCGTCTGCAGCGGCGCCGCTCTGAGGGGGCACACACACCGCGGGGGGGGGGGAATAAATGGGGAAAATTCAGATTTAGGGAGGTTTTTTGGAATTTTTTTGAATTTTGGGGTATTTTCTGGGGCGGTTTCTTTAGGAATTTTTTTTAATTTTTTGGGGATTTTTTGGGAATTTTTTGGGAATTTTTGAAGGGAATTTTGGTGATTTTCAGGGGATTTTGAGGGGGATTTTAGGGATCTTTTGGAGATTTTGAGGGGGATTTTGGCGGTTTTCGGGGGATTTTGAGGGGGAATTTTTTGGTTGAATTTTTGGGGATTTTTGGGGGAATTTTTTGGGGGATTTTTGGGGAATTTTTTTTGAATTTTCTGCCGCTTGAACTCGGCCAGGACCCCCGGGACCCAGCGTCTGCAGCGGCGCCGCTCTGAGGGGACAAACCGAGCAGGGAGAAATAAAAGGGGAAAATTCAGATTTAGGGGTTTTTTAGGGATTTTTTTGGGGGAGTTTTGGGGGTTTTTGGGGATTTTTTGGGGATTTTCTGCCGCTTGAACTCGGCCAGGAACCCCGGGCCCGGCGTCTGCAGCGGCGCCGCTCTAAGGGGGCACACACTGCGGGGGGGGGGGGGGAATAAATGGGGGGGAAATTCAGATTTTTGGGTTTTTTTGGGAATGTTTTGGGGATTTTGGGAATTTTTTGGGGGGATTTCTTTAGGAATTTTTTTTGGAATTTTTTTGGAATTTTTGGGGGATTTTGAAGGGGAATTTGGGGATCTTTTGGGCATCTTGAGGGGAATTTTGGGGATCTTTTGGGGATTTGGAGGGGAATTTTTTGGTTGGATTTTTTGGGGGGGATTTTTGGGTGAATTTGGGGGAGTTTTGGGGGATTTTTGGGGGAATTTTCTGCCGCTGGAACTCGGCCAGGAAGCCGGGACCCAGCGTCTGCAGCGCTGCCCTGAGGGCACACGCGGGAGGGGGAGAAACAAAGGGGGAAATTCAGATTTAGGGAGGTTTTTTGGGAATTTTTTGGGGATTTTTAGGAATTTTTGGGGGGATTTCTTTAGGAATTTTTTTTGGAATTTTTTGGGGAATTTTTGGGCATTTTTGAAGGAAATTTTGGGGATTTTGAGGGAGATTTTGGGGATTTTCGGGGGATTTTGAGGGGAATTTTTTGGTTGAATTTTTGGGAATTTTTTGGGGGAATTTTTTTGGGAATTTTGGGATTTTTTGGTTGAATTTTTTTGGGATTTTTGGGGGAATTTTGGGTTTTTTGGGGAATTTTTTTTGGAATTTTTCAAGGAATTTTTCAGGGATTTTTTTTTGGGAATATTGAAAATTTTGGGGAATTTTTAGGGGATTTTTCAGGGGATTTTTTGGGGACTTTGAGGGGAATTTTGGGGATTTTTGAAGGGAATTTTGGGGGATCTTTTGGGGATTTTGAGGGGAATTTTGGGGGGATTTGGGGAATTTTTGGGGGTTTTTTGGGGGGGGATTTTGGGAATTTTTGGGGAATTTTTGGATTTTTTTGGGGAATTTTTGGGGGAATTTTTTGGGGAAGTTTTTTGGGTATTGTTTTTCGGAATTTTTTAGGGGATTCTTTTTTGGAATTTTTTGGGGGACTTTGAGGGGAATTTTTGGGGGATTTTTGAAAGGAATTTTGGGGATCTTTTGGGGATTTTCGGGGGGATTTTGGGGATTTTCGGGGGATTTTGAGGGGAATTTTTTGGTTGAATTTTGGGGAATTTTTTGGTTGAATTTTTTTGGAATTTTTGGGGGGATTTCTTTAGGAATTCTTTTTGGAATTTTTTTGGAATTTTTTGGGGATTTTTGAAGGGAATTTTGGGGATTTTCAGGGGATTTTGAGGGAATTTTTTGGTTGAATTTTTTTGGGGATTTTTGGGTGAATTTGGGGGAATTTTTGGGGGAATTTTCTGCCGCTTGAACTCGGCCAGGAAGGGAAACATCGCTCTGAGGGAGCACACCACCGGGGGGGGAGGGGGGGAAACAACGGGGGGGAAATTCAGATTTAGGGACTTTTTGGGGGAATTTTTTTGAATTTTGGGAAATTTTGGGGGGAATTTTCTGGGGCAGTTTCTTTAGGAATTTTTTTTTTAATTTTTTGGGGATTTTTTGGGGATTTGGGGATCTTTTGGGGGAATTTTGGGAATTTTAGGGGGAATTTTGGGGGGAATTTTGGGGATCTTTTGGGGATTTTTGGGGGGGCATATTGGTAATTTTTTGAGGGAATTTTGGGAATTTTTAGGGGAGAATTTTTGGGGGATTTTTTTTTGATTTTTTAAATTTTTTTTTTAATTTTTTGTAGGAATTTTGGGAATTTTTTTTGGAATTTTAGGAATGTTTTGGGGGAATTCTGGGAATTTTTGGCGGAATTTTGGAATGTTTCGGGGGAATTCTGGGACGTTTTTGAGGGAATTTGGGGAATTTTTTTGGAAATTTTGGGAATGTTCTGGGGGACCCCTGCTCCTCTCTCTCTCTCGCAGCTCCCGCTAATTGCTGCCTTCCCGGGCTGCTCTAATTAGTCCCCTCATTAATTATCCCGGCTGCTGCATCGCTGCGGGGAGCCCGGGGCTTCGGATACCGACCCCCATCCGGCCTCGGGGTTTGGGGGGTTTGGGGTTTTTTTAATTAATTTTAAATAATTTTAAAAAATTAATTAATAATTTTAAAAAATTAATTAAAAAAAAAAGCAGGAAACAGAGCCGGGGTGAGGGAAAAACTCCGGGAATCGCGCTGAGAATTCCCAAAATTCCCATTTTTAACCTCAAAAAAAAAATTCCTGGAAGCACAAAATGAAGCCTGGATCAGGGAAAAATTTTGGGAATCTCTCCAACATTCCCAAAATTCCCATTTGGGATTCAAATCACCTTCCTGATTGGCTCATTCCCAGTTTTTAGCTCATCCCTGAACAAATGAGGGGAAAACCTTTGGGAATCCCACTCAGCATTCCCAAAATTCCAATTTTTAACCTCAAAAAAGAGCTCTGGAAGCACAAAATGGAGCCCGGATGAGGGGAAACCTTTGGGAATCCCCACTCAGAATTCCCAAAATTCCCAGTTGGGATCTTTGGGAATCTCCTCCCAACTCCCCACTGGGATTTCCAACCTCTCCAAACTCTTGGAGGCACCAAACCTTTGGGAATCCCACTCAGCATTCCCAAAATTCCAATTTTTAACCTCAAAAAAACTCCTGGAAGCACAAAATGGAGCCCGGATGAGGGTAAAACTTTGGGAATCTCTCTCAGCATTCCCAAAATTCCCATTTGGGATCTCCTGGGAATCTCCTCCCAATTCCCCACTGGGATTTCCAACCTCTTGGAGGCACCAAACCTTTGGGAATCCCACTCAGAATTCCCAAAATTCCCATTTTTAACCTCAAAAAAAAAGTCCTGGAAGCACAAAACAGAGCCTGGATCAGGGAAAAAATTTTGGGGAATCCCACCCAACATTCCCAAAATTCCCATTTGGGATTCAAATCTCCTTCCTGATTGGCTCATTCCCCATTTTTAGCTCATCCCTGAACAAACCAATGGAAAAACCTTTGGGAATCCCACTCAGAATTCCCAAAATTCCAATTTTTAACCTCAAAAAAGAGTTCTGGAAGCACAAAACGGAGCCTGGATCAGGGGAAAAATTTTGGGAATCTCACCCAACATTCCCAAAATTCCCAGTTGGGATTCAAATCTCCTTCCTGATTGGCTCATTCCCCATTTTTAGCTCATCCCTGAACAAATCCCACTCAACATTCCCAAAATTCCAATTTTTAACCTCAAAAAAGAGTTCTGGAAGCACAAAACGGAGCCTGGATGAGGGAAAAACCTTTGGGAATCTCTCTCAGCATTCCCAAAATTCCCAGTTGGGATTCAAATCACCTTCCTGATTGGCTCATTCCCCATTTTTAGCTCATCCCTGAACGAACCAATGGAAAAACCTTTGGGAATCCCACTCAGAATTCCCAAAATTCCCAGCTGGGATCTCCTGGGAATCTTCTCCCAACTCCCCACTGGGACTTCCAACCTCTCCAAACTCTTGGAGGCACCAAACCTTTGGGAATCCCACTCAGAATTCCCAAAATTCCCATTTTTAGCCTCAAAAAAAAGTCTTAGAAGCACAAAACAGAGCCCGGATCAGGAAAAAAATTTTGGGGAATCCCACCCAACATTCCCAAAATTCCACTTTGGGATCTTCTGGGAATCTTTTCCCAACTCCCACTGGGATTCCTAATCTTGAAAAAAAACTCTTGGAAACACAAAATCAATGGGAAAACCTTTGGGAATCCCACTCAGAATTCCCAAAATTCCCATTTTTAACCTCAAAAAGAAAAGCTCTGGAAGCACAAAACGGAGCCTGGATCAGGGAAAAATTTTGGAAATCTCTCTCAGCATTCCCAAAATTCCAGTTGGGATTCAAATCTCCTTCCTGATTGGCTCATTCCCCATTTTTAGCTCATCCCTGAACAAACGAGGGGAAAACCTTTGGGAATCCCACTCAGCATTCCCAAAATTCCAATTTTTAACCTCAAAAAAACTCCTGGAAGCACAAAATGGAGCCTGGATGAGGGGAAACCTTTGGGAATCCCACCCAACATTCCCAAAATTCCCAGTTGGGATCTCCTGGGAATCTCCTCCCAATTCCCCACTGGGACTTCCAACTTCTCCAAACTCTTGGAGGCACCAAACCAATGGGAAAACCTTTGGGAATCCCACTCAGAATTCCCAAAATTCCAATTTTTAACCTCAAAAAAAGTCTTAGAAGCACAAAACGGAGCCTGGATCAGGGAAAAACTTTGGGAATCTCTCTCAACATTCCCAAAATTCCCAGTTGGGATTCAAATCACCTTCCTGATTGGCTCATTCCCAGTTTTTAGCTCATCCCTGAACAAATCCCACTCAACATTCCCAAAATTCCAATTTTTAACCTCAAAAAAGAGTTCTGGAAGCAGAAAACGGAGCCTGGATCAGGGAAAAATTTTGGGAATCCCACTCAGAATTCCCAAAATTCCCATTTTTAACCTCAAAAAAAAATTCCTGGAAGCACAAAACGGAGCCTGGATTAGGGAAAAAATTTTGGGAATCTCTCTCAGCATTCCCAAAATTCCCATTTGGGATCTCCTGGGAATCTCCTCCCAATTCCCCACTGGGATTTCCAACCTCTTGGAGGCACCAAACCTTTGGGAATCCCCCTGAGAATTCCCAAAATTCCAATTTTTAACCTCAAAAAGAAAAGTCCTGGAAGCACAAAACTGAGCCTGGATCAGGGAAAACCTTCGGGAATCTCTCCCAACATTCCCAAAATTCCCAGTTGGGATCTCCTGGGAATCTCCTCCCCATTCCCCACTGGGATTTCCAACCTCTCCAAACTCTTGGAGGCACCAAACCAATGGGAAAAACCTTTGGGAATCCCACTCAGAATTCCCAAAATTCCCATTTTTAGCCTCAAAAAAAAGTCTTAGAAGCACAAAACGGAGCCTGGATCAGGGAAAAAATTTTGGGAATCTCTCCCAACATTCCCAAAATTCCCATTTGGGATTCAAATCTCCTTCCTGATTGGCTCATTCCCCATTTTTAGCTCATCCCTGAACGAACCAATGGAAAAACCTTTGGGAATCCCACTCAGAATTCCCAAAATTCCCATTTTTAACCTCAAAAAAGAGCTCTGGAAGCACAAAACGGAGCCTGGATGAGGGAAAAATGTTGGGAATCCCCCTGAGCATTCCCAAAATTCCCATTTGGGATCTTCTGGGAATCTCCTCCCAACTCCCCACTGGGATTTCCAACCTCTCCAAACTCTTGGAGGCACCAAACCAATGGGAATCCCACTCAGAATTCCCAAAATTCCCATTTTTAACCTCAAAAAAAAAAGTTCTGGAAGCACAAAACGGAGCCCGGATCAGGGAAAAAATTTTGGGAATCTCACCCAACATTCCCAAAATTCCCATCTGGGATTCAAATCTCCTTCCTGATTGGCTCATTCCCAGTTTTTAGCTCATCCCTGAACAAATCCCACTCAACATTCCCAAAATTCCAATTTTTAACCTCAAAAAAACTCCTGGAAGCACAAAATGGAGCCTGGAAGAGGAAAAAACTTTGGGAATCCCACCCAACATTCCCAAAATTCCCAGTTGGGATCTCCTGGGAATCTTTTCCCAACTCCCTGCTGGGATTTCCAACTTCTCCAAACTCTTGGAGGCACCAAACCAATGGGAAAAACCTTTGGGAATCCCACTCAGAATTCCCAAAATTCCCATTTTTAACCTCAAAAAAACTCCTGGAAGCACAAAATGGAGCCTGGATCAGGAAAAAAATTTTGGGAATCTCTCCCAACATTCCCAAAATTCCCAGTTGGGATTCAAATCACCTTCCTGATTGGCTCATTCCCCATTTCTAGCTCATCCCTGAACGAACCAATGGAAAAACCTTTGGGAATCCCACTCAGAATTCCCAAAATTCCAATTTTTAACCTCAAAAAAACTCCTGGAAGCACAAAATGGAGCCTGGAAGAGGAAAAAACTTTGGGAATCCCACCCAACATTCCCAAAATTCCCAGCTGGGATCTCCTGGGAATCTCCTCCCCATTCCCCACTGGGACTTCCAACCTCTCCAAACTCTTGGAGGCACCAAACCTTTGGGAATCCCACTCAGAATTCCCAAAATTCCCATTTTTAGCCTCAAAAAAAAGTCTTAGAAGCACAAAATGGAGCCTGGATCAGGGAAAAAATTTTGGGAATCTCTCCCAACATTCCCAAAATTCCAATTTGGGATCTCCTGGGAATCTCCTCCCCATTTCTCACTGGGATTTCCAACCTCTCCCAACTCTTGGAGGCACCAAACCAATGGGAAAAACCTTTGGGAATCCCACTCAGAATTCCCAAAATTCCCATTTTTAACCTCAAAAAAAAATTCCTGGAAGCACAAAACTGAGCCTGGATGAGGGAAAAACCTTCAGGAATCCCACCCAACATTCCCAAAATTCCCATTTGGGATCTCCTGGGAATCTTTTCCCAACTCCCCACTGGGATTTCCAACCTCTCCAAACTCTTGGAGGCACCAAACCAATGGGAATCCCACTCAGAATTCCCAAAATTCCCATTTTTAGCCTCAAAAAAAAGTCTTAGAAGCACAAAACGGAGCCTGGATCAGGGAAAAAAATTTGGGAATCTCACCCAACATTCCCAAAATTCCCAGTTGGGATTCAAATCTCCTTCCTGATTGGTTCATTCCCCATTTTTAGCTCATCCCTGAACAAATAAGGGGAAAACCTTTGGGAATCCCACTGAGCATTCCCAAAATTCCCATTTTTAACCGCAAAAAAAAAGTTCTGGAAGCACAAAATGGAGCCTGGAAGAGGAAAAAACTTTGGGAATCTCTCCCAACATTCCCAAAATTCCCATTTGGGATCTTTGGGAATCTCCTCCCCATTCCCCACTGGGATTTCCAACCTCTCCAAACTCTTGGAGGCACCAAACCAATGGGAAAAACCTTTGGGAATCCCACTCAGAATTCCCAAAATTCCCATTTTTAACCTCAAAAAAAATTCCTGGAAGTACAAAACGGAGCCTGGATGAGGAGAAAACCTTCAGGAATCTCTCCCAACATTCCCAAAATTCCCAGTTGGGATCTCCTGGGAATCTCCTCCCAATTCCCCACTGGGATTTCCAAACTCTTGGAGGCACCAAACCAATGGGAATCCCACCCAACATTCCCAAAATTCCCATTTTTAACCTCAAAAAAAAGTCTTAGAAGCACAAAACAGAGCCCGGATCAGGGAAAAAATTTTGGGGAATCCCACCCAACATTCCCAAAATTCCCACCTCCCAAACCCCTCTCTCCCCACCCACCTTGGGAGCGGCTGGAGCGGCGGGAGGAGGAGGAGGCGGAGGAGCCGGAGCCGCGCTCGGCGCTGGGCGAGCGGCGCTGCCCGCGGGGGCCGGGCCGCAGCGGGGCCCGGTGCTGCGGCTGCGGCTGCGGCTGCGGCGGCCCCGGCGAGCGGGAGCGGCGCCGCCCGGGGCTGGAGCGCCGGCCGTGCCGGGGGCTGCGGGAACGCGGCCGGCGGAAGCGCCCGGGGCTGCGGGAGCGGGAGCGGTAACGGCGCGGAGCCGAGCCGGAGGTGCCGGAGCCGGAGCGGGAAGGGCCGGGGCGGCGCCGGGAGGGGCTGCAGGAGCCGGAGCGGTGCTTGGGGGTGCGGTTCTCCTTGCGCTCGGCATTCCTGGGGGGCGGAGAAGGGGATTCCCGGGTGAAAAGTGGATGGAAAACTGGATTAAAAGACTGGATTAAATTGGATAAAAACTGGGTTAAAACTGGAAAAAACCTGGATAAAAAGGGGATTAAAACTGGATTGAAACTGGATTGAAACTGGATTGAAACTGGATTGAAAACTGGAAAAAACTGGATAAAAAACTGGATTAAAACTGGAAAAAACTGGATAAAAACTGGATGAAAACTGGATGAAAACTGGATTAAAAACTGGATTAAAAACTGGAAAAAACTGGATTAAAAACTGGATAAAACTGGATAAAAAACTGGATTAAAACTGGATAAAAACTGGATAAAAACTGGATAAAAACTGGATGAAAACTGGATTAAAAATTGGATTAAATTGGATAAAAACCGGATTAAAAATTGGATCAAAACTGGATTGGGGGTGTGGTTCTCCTTGCGCTCGGCATTCCTGGGGGAAACGGGGAGAGAGAGAGACGGGGGAGTGCCGGGTGAAAACGGGATGGAAACTGAATTAAACTGGATTGAAACCAGATTTAAACTGGATGAAATGGGATTAAAACTGGATTAAAACTGGATTTAAGACTGGATAAAAACTGGACTAAAACTTGGATTAAATTGGATAAAAACTGGATTGAAACTGGATTGAAAGTGGATTAAATTGGATAAAAACTGGATTGAAACTGGATAAAAACGGGATAAAACCTGAATTAAAACTGAATTAAAACTGGATTGAAACCAGATTTAAACTGGATGAAACGGGATTGAAACTGGATTGAAACTGGAAAAAAGCTGGATTTAAACTGGATTAAATTGGATAAAAACTGGATTAAAAACTGGATTGAAACTGGATGAAAACTGGATTAAAATTGGATAAAAACTGGATTAAATCTAGATTTAATCTGGATGAAAACTGAAAACACTGGATAAAAATGGGATAAAAACTGGATTAAAATCAGATTTAAACTGGATGAAACTGGATTAAAAACTGGATGAAACGGGATTAAAACTGGATTGAAACTGGACTAAAACTGGATTAAATTGGATGAAAACTGGATTAAAAATTGGATCAAAACTGGATCGGGGGTGCGGTTCTCCTTGCGCTCGGCATTCCTGGGGGGAACGGAGAAGGGGATGGAAAGTGGATTAAAAAAGTGGATTAAATGGGATAAAAACTGAAAAAACTGGATAAAAACGGGATAAAAACTGCATTAAAACTGGATTAAACTGGATTAAAACCAGATTTAAACTGGATGAAACGGGATTAAAACTGGATTGAAACTGGACTAAAACTGGATTATAACTGGATAAAAACTGGATTAAATTGGATTAAAACTGGATTGAAACTGGAAAAAAGCTGGATTTAAACTGGATGAAAACTGGATAAAAACAGGATGAAAACTGAAAAAAACGGGATAAAAACTGAATTAAAACTGGATTAAAACCAGATTTAAACTGGATGAAACGGGATTAAAACTGGATTAAAAACTAGATGAAACTGGATTAAAACTGGACTAAAACTGGATTGAATTGGATAACAACTGGATTAAAAACTGGATGAAAACTGATTTAAAACTGGATTAAAACTGGACTAAAACTGGATTAGAACTGGATAAAAACTGGAATAGAGCTGGATTAAAACTGGATTAAAAACTGGATTGAAACTGGATGAAAACTGGATTAAAATTGGATAAAAACTGGAATGAAACTGGATTAAATCTGGATGAAAACTGAAAACTGGATAAAAATGGGATAAAAACTGGATTAAAACTGGATTAAAATCAGATTTAAACTGGATGAAACTGGATTAAAAACTCAATTAAAAGTGGACTAAAAAACTGGATTAAATTGGATAAAAACTGGATAAAACTGGATAAAAACTGGATTAAAAATTGGATTGAAACTGGATTAAAACTGGATTAAAAACTGGATTGGGGTGCGGTTCTCCTTGCGCTCGGCATTCCTGGGGGGAACGGGGAGAGAGAGAGAGACAGGGAGTGCCGGGTGAAAACGGGATGGAAACTGAATTAAATCGGACAAAAACTGGGTTAAAGTGGATTATAAACTGGATTAAAACCAGATTTAAACTGGATAAAAAGTGGATGAAACTGGATTGAAACTGGATTAAATCTGGATGAAAACTGAAAAAAAACCGGGATAAAAACTGAATTAAAACTGGATGAAACAGGATTAAAACTGGATGGAAACTGGATAAAAAATGGATTAAAACTGGATAAAAACTGGATTGAAACTGGACTAAAACTGGACTAAAACGGACTAAAAACTGTATTAAATCTGGATAAAAACTGGAAAAAACCTGGATTTAAACTGGATTAAATCTGGATGAAAACTGAAAAAAAACCGGGATAAAAACTGAATTAAAACTGGATGAAACAGGATTAAAACTGGATTAAAACTGGATTAAAACTGGATTAAAACTGGATTGAAACTCAATGAAAACTGGATTAAAATTGGATTAAAACCAGATTTAAACTGGATGAAACGGGATTTAAAACTGGATTTAAAACTGGATTAAAACTGGATTTAAAATTGGATAAAAACTGGACTAAAACTGGATTGAATTTGATAACAACTGGATTTAAAACTGGACAAAAACTGGATTGAAACTGGATTAAAACTGGATTAAAACCAGATTTAAACTGGATGAAATGGTATTAAAACTGGATGAAAACTGGACTAAAACTGGATTAAAAACTGGATTGAAACTGGATTAAAACCAGATTTAAACTGGATGAAATGGGATTAAAACTGGATTAAATTGGATAAAAACTGGATTGAAACTGGATGAAAACTGGATAAAAACTGGATTTAAAACTGGATTAAAACTGGAAAAAAATGGATTAAAACTGGATAAAAACTGGATTAAAAACTGTATTAAATCTGGATAAAAACTGGAAAAAACCTGGATTTAAACTGGATAAAAACTGGATTAAAACCGGATTAAAACCCGTGGGATTTTATTTTTAATTTTATTTTTTAAATTTTAATATTTTAATTTTTTTTAATTTAATAATTTTTATTTTTTATTTTGATTTTAAATTTTATTTTATATTTATTCCCGGCAAACCAGCCAGGAATTCCATGGAATTGGGGACAAAAACCCCATAAAAACCCCCAAAAGCTCCCAATAAAAAAACGAGACCTCGGAGGGGTTAAACCGAAGGCTTAATTAGCGAGGCTAATTAAGAGAAGCAATTAAAAAGCACCAGGTACCTGTTGGAGTGAGCCTCAGGATTCCAGTCGGGATACCTGTGAAGATAACAGGGAAACATCAGCGGGAAAACCCCAAATTCCCAAAAAAAAACCCCAAAAAAAGGGATTTTTCCAGGTGAATCTTCCCATTGGAGACCCCAAAAGGAGGAAATTTTTAGTTTGGGAATTGATTTGGGGATTTGATTCCGATTTCCTCAACTTTTTTCCCATTTTTCAACTTTTTTTAATTTTTTAAATTTTTTTTTCAAATTTTAAATTTTTTTCCCCAAGGGTTTTCCATCCCAATTTCCCAACTTTTTTCATTCCCATTTTCCCCAACTTTTTCCCCAATTTTTTCCCATTTTATTTCATTTTTTCCCAATTTTTTCTCCATTTTCCCAAGGATTTTCATCCCATTTTCCCAACTTCTTCATTCTCATTTTCCCAACATTTTTTCCAATTTTTCCCAATTTTTTCCCATTTTTTTTCCAAGTTTTTTCCCATTTCTCCAAGGGTTTTCCATCCCAATTTCCCAACTTTTCCAATTCACATTTTCCCCAACTTTCTTCCCAACTTTTTTTCCATTTTTTTCTCAATTTTTCCCCATTTCCCCAAGGATTTCCATCCCAATTTCCCAACTTCTTCATTCCCATTTTCCCAACATTTTTTTCAATTTTTTCCCATTTTATTTTATTTTTTTCCAACTTTTCCCCCATTTCTCCCAAGGATTTCCATCCCAATTTCCCAACTTCTTCATTCCCATTTTTCCCCAACTTTTTTTTCAATTTTTTCCCATTTCATTTTATTTATTTCCAATTTTTTCCCCATTTTTTCCAAGAATTTCCACCCCAATTTCCCAACTTTTTCAATCCCATTTTCCCCAACTTTTTCCCCAATTTTTCCCATTTTTTTTTCAATTTTTTCCCCATTTTTCCCAATGATTTTTATCCCATTTTCTCAACTTCTTCATTCCCATTTTCCCCAACTTTTTTTCCAATTTTCCCAATTTTTTCCCATTTTATTTCATTTTTTTCCCATTTTTCCCCCATTATCCCAAGGATTTCCATCCCAATTCCCAACTTTTTTTTCCCGTCGGATTTTCCCGTTTTTCCAACTTTTCTTTTCCGTTTTCCCGAGGATTTTTTTTTCCCCTTTCCCCCCCAAAATTTCCCAACTTGTTTATTCCCCAGGGAAAATTCAGGACTTTGGGGATGACTCAGCATTTTGGGATGATTCCGGATTTTGGGATCATTCAGGATTTGGGATAACTCAGGATTTTGGGATGAGCCAGGACTTTGGGATCATTCAGGATTTTGGAATAATTCAGGATTTGGGGATGACTCAGCATTTTGGAATCCTTCAGGATTTTGGGATCGTTCAGGATTCTGGGATGACTCAGCATTTTGGGATGATTCAGGATTTTGGCATCATTCAGGATTTTGGGATGACTCAGAATTTTGGAATAATTCAGGATTTGGGGATGACTCAGCATTTTGGAATAATTCAGGATTTGGGATAACTCAGGATTTTGGGATCATTCAGGATTCTGGGATGACTCAGGACTTTGGGATCATTCAGGATTTTGGGATGACTCACGATTTTGGAATCATTCAGCATTTTGGAATCCTTCAGGATTTTGGAATAATTCAGGATTTTGGGATCATTCAGGAACTGGGATGACTCAGGATTTTGGGATCACTCAGAATTTTGGAATAATTCAGGATTTGGGGATGACTCAGCATTTTGGAATCCTTCAGGATTTTGGGATCATTCAGGATTCTGGGATCATTCAGAATTTTGGAATAATTCAGGATTTTGGGATCATTCAGGATTTTGGGATGAGCCAGGACTTTGGGATCATTCAGGATTTTGGAATAATTCAGGATTTGGGGATGACTCAGCATTTTGGAATCCTTCAGGATTTTGGGATCATTCAGGATTTTGGGGATGACTCAGGACTTTGGGATGACTCAGCATTTTGGAATAATTCAGGATTTTGGGATCATTCAGGATTTTGGGATCATTCAGGATTTTGGGATAACTCAGGATTTTGGGATGAGCCAGGACTTTGGGATCATTCAGGATTTTGGGATGACTCAAGATTTTGGGATCATTCAGGATTTTGGAATAATTCAGGATTTGGGGATGACTCAGCATTTTGGAATCCTTCAGGATTTTGGGATCATTCAGGATTCTGGGATCCTTCAGGATTCTGGGATCATTCAGGAATTGGGATGAATCAGGATTTTGGGATCACTCAGAATTTTGGAATAATTCAGGATTTGGGGATGACTCAGCATGTTGGAATAATTCAGGATTTGGAATAACTCAGGATTTTGGGATCATTCAGGATTCTGGGATGACTCAGCATTTTGGGATGATTCGGGATTTTGGAATAATTCAGGATTTGGGGATGACTCAGCATTTTGGAATCCTTCAGGATTTTGGTATCGTTCAGGATTCTGGGATGACTCAGGACTTTGGGATCATTCAGGATTTGGGGATCATTCAGGATTTTGGGATGACTCAAGATTTTGGGATCATTCAGGATTTTGGAATAATTCAGGATTTGGGGATGACTCAGCATTTTGGAATAATTCAGGATTTGGGATAACTCAGGATTTTGGGATCATTCAGGATTCTGGGATGACTCAGGACTTTGGGATCATTCAGGATTTTGGGATAATTCAGGACTTTGGGATCATTCACGATTTTGGGATCACTCAGAATTTTGGAATAATTCAGGATTCTGGGATGACTCAGCATTTTTTGGATGACTCACGATTTTGGGATCATTCAGGACTTTGGGATCACTCAGAATTTTGGAATAATTCAGGATTTTGGGATCATTCAGGATTTTAGGACCTCTGAGCCCTTTCCCGGCGTTTTCCCAGCTGCTCTCCTTCCCAAGGCTCCGGAGCAGCGCCGGAAGGGAAGGGAGGGAACAAAACACCCAAATTTCACCTCGGGGAGGATTTTTTTTCTTTTCTTGGATTTTGGGATTTTTTTGGATTCCCGGCCGGGCTGGAATTCCCAGCTGGGCTGTGAATCCCTGGAATGTCCCGGGCCAGGCCGGGATGGATTTGGAGCAGCACTGGGAAGGGTTGGGCTTGGAACGGGGCTGGGATTTCAGGTCCCTTCCCGACCCGAATTCCAGGATCCCCCGGAGTAATCCGGGCAGGAGAGGCCGGGACACTTCCCAGGCTCCCCCTCAGCTCCTCGGGAGCGGGAACGGCACCAAACCCCCGGGCGGGCTCCGTTCCCCAGGGATGGATCCCGCCCCTGGATCCCTGGAAATCCCAGCTGGATGGATTTGGATCCAGCCGGGATCACGGGAGGTGGAATTGTTGGGATGGAAGGTCCCTCCCCGGCATTCCCGGCGGATCCCGGCGGATCCCTTACTGTTGGCGCAGCCGGCGGCAGCTCTCCAGGTGAGCGGGGTTGTTCTGGTGCAGGATCCAGTCCTGGGGGGCGGGAAAAACAAACGTTGGGAAAAGCGGGATCGGCGTGGGAAATCCTGGGATCGGCCCCAATCCCATCGGGATCGGCCCCAAACATCGGGATCGGCCCCAATCCATGGGGATCGGCCCCATCCAGCGGGATCAGCCCCATCCATGGGGATCAGCCCCATCCATCGGGATCAGCCCCAATCCATCGGGATCGGCCCCGTCCATCGGGATCGGCCCCGTCCATCGGGATCGGCCCCGTCCATCGGGATCGGCCCCATCCATCGGGATCGGCCCCAAACATCGGGATCGGCCCCAATCCATCGGGATCGGCCCCAAACATCGGGATCAGCCCCAATCCATCGGGATCGGCCCCATCCCTGGGATCGGCCCCAATCCATCGGGATCGGCCCCAATCCATCGGGATCGGCCCCATCCCTGGGATCGGCCCCAATCCATCGGGATCGGCCCCAATCCATCGGGATCGGCCCCAAACATCGGGATCGGCCCCAATCCCTCGGGATCGGCCCCAATCCATCGGGATCAACCCCAATCCATCGGGATCGGCCCCAATCCCTCAGGAGCTGTCAGGTTTGGGGTTTTTTTCCCCATTTTTTCCCATTTTTCCCCAGGAAAAACCAAATTTCCGCGGAATTCAGGCAGGAGATGAACAGCTGCTTAGCAGAACGAAAGGCTCCATCCAATCAATTAATTAAATCCATTCATTAAATCCATTAACCAACTCAACCAATCAGCTCCACGAATCGAATTAACGAATCGAATCCATTCATCAAATCAATTAATCAACCCAATTAATTCAATGAATCCAATCGATTCACCCTGGGGATGGCAGCACCGCGTGGGATCACCGTTAATTAAATTAAATTAAATTAAATTAAATTAAATTAAATTAAAAGGGAATTAAAAGGAAGGAATGCAGGATTTGCTGTCACATCCGTGAGCAATTCCAGCTCCGCCTCCGATCTCATTCCCAGCCCGGAATTTCCTGGGAATGTTTCAGTTCCCATCGTGTCACGGCTCCAAGAGCCTCGGGAATGTTTCTTAGGCTCGTTTAAGGCAAAAAAAAAAAAAAAATTCAGATGAAAATAAGATTGAATTCCATGGAAAAATCCCGAAATTAATTGGGGTTTAATTGGGAAGATTGGGATTCAGTTAATTGGGGTTTAATTGGGAAGATTGGCAGGGAGCTGGGATAATTAAGAGGTTTGCTGTGGGGAAGGGATATTCCTTGGAAAACGCCGGAATTCTTCTTGGTGGGACATCATGAAAAGATTAAATGATTAAAAATTAAATATATTAAATAATTTAGATTATTATATATAAATTGTACTTATTATTAGATAGAAATTACATTATTAGATAGAAATTGTATTTATTACAATATATAATCTACACTTAGAATTACACATAAATCACATCTATTATTAAATAAAATGATATTTATTATTCTATATAAATTATATTTTTTTATTACATTTAATAAATTATATTTAAATACCCTCGGGTGGGGGGAGAAAAAAAAAAATCAACTCCCAGCTGCTCTCAGGGCATCAAATCCAATAAAAGATGGAATAATTCCTATAATTTGGCTCCCAGAATTCCAAATCCACGGTGCCGGAGGGGAATTGAAATCCCAAAATTCCAAATCCACCAATGCCAAGGAGGGGTTTTGGCTCCCAAATCCCTCCAGCTGATGATCCTGAACTTTTGGGAATCTCTTTCTCCTCGTCAACCCAACTCCCTCTGGATTTAGGGATTTTCCTCCTTTTTGCCTCATTCCACTGTCCACAAAATCCAAACCCTTCCAGATTTTAGGGATTTTCCTCCTTTTTGCCTCATTCCTGGTCCTTCCCACTCTTTGGGAATGTTCCATTGTCCACAAAATCCAAACCCTTCTGAATTTAGGGATTTTCCTCCTTTTTGCCTCATTCCAGGTCCTTAAAACTCTTTGGGAATATTCCATTGTCGACAAAATCCAAAACCCTTCCAGATTTATGGATTTTCCTCCTTTTTGCCTCATTCCATTGTCCATAAAATCCAAACCCTTCCGGATTTTTGGGATTTTCCTCCTTTTTGCCTCATTCCTGGCTCTTCCCACCTTTTGGGATTATTCCACTGTCCACAAAATCCAACTCCCTCTGGATTTAGGGATTTTCCTTCTTTTTGCCTCATTCCCTTGTCCATAAAATCCAAACCCCTCTGAATTTTTGGGTTTTCTTACTTTTTGCCTCATTCCAGGTTCTTCCCACTCTTTGGGAATATTCCATTGCCCACAAAATCCAAACCCCTCTGGATTTAGGGATTTTCCTCCTTTTTGCCTCATTCCTGGTCCTTAAAACTCTTTGGGATTATTCCATTGTCCACAAAACCCAAAACCCTTCCAGATTTAGGGATTTTCCTCCTTTTTGCCTTATTCCATTGTCCACAAAATCCAAACCCCTCTGGATTTTTGGGGTTTTCCTCCTTTTTGCCTCATTCCTGGTCCTTAAAATTCTTTGGGAATTTTCCATTGTCTACAAAATCCAAAACCCCCTCTGGATTTTTGGGTTTTCCTCCTTTTTGCCTCATTCCTGGTCCTTAAAACTCTTTGGGAATATTCCACTGTCCACAAAATCCAAAACCCTTCCAGATTTATGGATTTTCCTCCTTTTTGCCTCATTCCATTGTCCATAAAATCCAAATCCTTCCGAATTTATGGGTTTTCCTCCTTTTTGCCTCATTCCTGGTCCTTCCAACTCCTTAGGAATATTCCATTGTCCACAAAATCCAAACCCCTCTGGATTTATGGATTTTCCTCCTTTTTGCCTCATTCCTGGTCCTTCCAACTCTTCGGGAACCTTCCACTGCCCACGGAACGGTTGGATTGGAAGGGAACCTAAAGACGATCCCAGGTTGCTCCAAACCCCATCCAACCCGGACTTTGGACATTCCAGGGATGGATCCCAAGCAATCCTTCCCCTCCAAGTTCAGGATCCCTTCCCATGAAATCCTGAGGAGAAGGAAAAATTCCATCCCAACTCCTCCATTCCCACCTTCCCCTCGTTCCAGCCCAACCTCTTCTCTCACCTGTGGATCACCACCAAGAAATCCTGGAAGGAGCAAAGCGCCCAGCGAAGGAATTCCGAGCGCGGATCTTCACGGAAAAGCACAAATCCCAAAGATTTCACGGATTTGAGGTCGGTGGAGGAGATTTTGAAGGGATTTAGGGAATAAAAGTCGATAAAAACGAGGATAAATCCCATCATTCGTGCTGGGAACGTTTCAAATCCACTCCATTCCAGGTGTGATGGGGTTGAGAGGGAAGGAATTGTCGTGATCCCGAGGAATCCGCTCCGTCCGGAACGCGAATCCCGCGCTGCTCCGTGGAACATCCACCAAATCCTTCCAGATTTTCAAGATTTGGGGAAATCAGGATCCAAAGGGAACGGCAGCGGGGTCGGACTCCGCCTATCCCGGAGCAAAATTAGGAATTTTGCCCTAAAACATCATCGGGGACACGAAGATTTTTTGGGAATACCTGGCCCAAGCAGCGATTTTTTTTTTTTTGCCTCGAAATTCTGATTTTAACGCCTCAAAAATCTGCCTCGGTGAGGCAGCCAACGCTGAGGATCCCACGGGAACGTTCCCAAAATTCCTGAGGTTGGAAAAACCCCTGGAGATCAGAGTCCGGGTTCTCCTCAAGTCCCTTCCTGCCTGAGAGAAAAATGAGGGCAAATCCCTCGAATCCTGGTGCTGCTCCAACCCCACCTTCCATGGACACATCTCCACAAATTCCCAATATTTTGGACCTGCTTCAAATGAACCACTTCCCATAAAAAACTCTGGATTTAGGTGGGAAAACGCAAAAACTTGTGGCTTCTAAACCAAAAAAAAAAGCTTTAAAACGGATCAGAAATCTATAAAAATGACATTTAGGATGGTTTGGGGTTTTTTTTTTTCATGGAAAATTCAGCTTCCTCTGGGTTTCACGCTCCGGGGGATGGAATTCTCTTCCCTCGGGCGTGGTCGGGTCCCAAACGAGTCGATCCAAGAGCGGATGAGGATCCACCAAGAGGCTGAACTCGGAATCCAGCGCTGGAATTTCGGTTTTGGGGTCTTCAAGAGTGGGATGGAGATTTTCCTCCTCGTTGGGCATCTTCACCTGATGTCAGCTCCTGTTATCCCGGAATCCTGGGATGGTTTGGGTGGGAAAAGACCTCGAATCCCATCCCATCCCCACCCCATCCACGGCAGGGACACCTTTCCCAATCCCAGGTGGCTCCAAACCCCGATGTCCAACCCGGCCTTGGACATTCCCAGGGATCTGGGGGCAGCCCCAGCCAAGCTGGGAATTCCATCCCAAAATCCAAAATTCCTGCCCCGATCCCAGCTCAATGTCACTTTTCCCAGTGGGAAGCCATTCCCTGTCTCCTGGCCCTGCAGCCCTTGTCCCCAGCCCCTCTCCAGCTCTCCTGGAGCCCCTTGGGGCACTCGGAGCATTCCCGGGAGTTTTCCCTTCTCCAGGGGAACATTCCCAGCTCTCCCAGAGCCCTGGCAGCAGCTCTGGGGTCTCCTCTGGAGTTGCTCCAGCAGCTCCAGCTCCTCCTGCTGGTGGCAGCTCCGCAGGTGAGGCTCTCCCGTGGGCACAATTCCCACCTTTCCCGCTGTGGGATCAGCCCAGGGCACAGGGAGCTGCCCGGGACATCTGGAGCTTCTCATCCACCACACCCCCAAGTCCTTCACCCAGGGCTGCTCCAATCGTTCTCTTCCCATCCTGGATCTGTGCTGGGATTGTCCTGCTCCAGGAGCTCCAGGCTGTGCTGGGATTGTCCTGCCCCAGCAGCTCCAGGTTGGGATGGTCCCACCTGTCCAGGCTGTGCTGGGATTGTCCTGCTCCAGGAGCTCCAGGCTGGGATGGTCCCACCTCTCCAGGCTGTGTTGGGATTGTCCTGCTCCAGGAGCTCCAGGCTGGGATGGTCCCACCTGTCCAGGCTGCCCTGGGATTGTCCTGCCCCAGGAGCTCCAGGTTGGGATGGTCCCACCTCTCCAGGCTGTGCTGGGATTGTCCCGCCCCAGCAGCTCCAGGCTGGGATGGTCCCACCTGTCCAGGCTGTCCTGGGATTGTCCTGCTGCAGGAGCTCCAGGCTGGGATGGTCCCACCTCTCCAGGCTGTGCTGGGATTGTCCTGCCCTAGGAGCTCCAGGCTGGGATGATGGTCCCACCTGTCCAGGCTGTGCTGGGATTGTCCTGCCCCAGGAGCTCCAGGCTGGGATGGTCCCACCTCTCCAGGCTGTGTTGGGATTGTCCTGCCCCAGGAGCTCCAGGCTGGGATGGTCCCACCTCTCCAGGCTGTCCTGGGATTGTCCTGCCCCAGGAGCTCCAGGCTGGGATGGTCCCACCTCTCCAGGCTGTCCTGGAAGGTCCCTCCAGGTGTGATCCCAGCGCAGAGCTCGGTGTCACCTTCACCGCGCCAAGGGTGACCGATCCCGGTGTCCTCGTCACCGACGGCGACGTCGAACGGCGCCGATCCCAATCCCGCGGTGGCCGGTCCCACCTGGACACGGAGCTGGTGACAACTCCAAGTGTCCTGCGCCCTCCATCCATGAAATCCACCTCTCCAGGCTGGGGACGGTGCTGCCATGTGGGACAGCAGCAGATGTCCCAAGTCCTCGGGAATCACCAGGAACCACCGGATCTGGTGCCTCTTCCACGCTGAGGTCCCGCCCAGCTCTCCCAGAACAGGACAGGGCGTGGCTGGGAGGACAAACCTCGAATGTCCAGGTCATCTCCAACCACCCCAAACCAAGCGGATCCATCAAACAGCAGAGCTGGAACCCAGAGGGATTCTTCACGGAGACGCCAGCCGCACGTTTCCTCCTCAAAGCTTCACTTCTGGGACAAAAACTCCCAAATTCTTCTGCTTCTTCTGCACCAGGGTTGGTCCCGTGAGGTCTCCTGTGCCCTTGGGAGACAAACACCCAACGCTTCCCAAAGGAAGCGAAGCCGGGTCGGAGCTGAAGGACAGGGAGCAGATTTGGGAGATTCCTGGGAACACGTCCCGTCCCGGTGCCACCAGGACAAGGTCTCACAACCTTTAATCCACCCCAAAAACCTCAGGATCTCACAATTCACCCCAAAAACCTCAAGATCTCAGAACCTTTAATCCACCCCAAAAACCTCAGGATCTCACAATTCACCCCAAAAAACTCAAGATCTCACAACCTTCAATCCACCCCAAAAACCTCAAGATCTCAGGAACTTTAATCCACCCCAAAACCCTCAATATTTCACCACCTTTAGTTCACCCCAAAACCCTCAACAGATTTTTAGTGACGTTTCCATCCTTGAACGAGCGAAGAATTCCCATTTCAATTAATTCCTTTTCCCCTTCATTAACGACCCCCCCAGCTCTGTCTCCCTGCTCAATTTTGCCCTTTTTTATTTTCAATCCCAAATCCCGTTTCCTATTTAAATTCCCATTTCCAGCTGCCCGCCTCCCTCAGCGCTTCCTGAGGAAAAGGGTTCGGGAATTTCTGTTGGTTCTTTCCCCACCATCTCCGTTTTCAGGCAGATTTTTTAACTCACAGCACAAACGGAGCTTCAGATCTCCGAGATTTTGTCAAATTACAAAAGCCCCTCCCTCAAAGCCTCTCCGCACTTTGCAATTTGAGCAAATTAAATAATTATTGAATTATTCCAGGTTTTTTTATATATCTATATCATGTATTTTTAACAGATCAAACCTCGGGCTTTCCCAGGAAAACCCCTTCCAAAACATTTTTTTTTTAACCTCCCAATATCCATTTCCTCCCTGGATTTTTCCCTCCAAAGCCGAAACCGGGATTTGCCGCGAGGCCGAGAGCCCGGCGGGACCGACGGACGCGTTCTCCGCGCCGCCCCCCGGAGCGTTCGGCGTCGTCACGCGCACAGAGAAGGGGTTTGGAAAACGAAATTTTGGGTTCTGAACGGGCTCAGGGAATGAAAACACAGACATCTCACCCACCCCAAGACACGATTTGAGTCCCCGCCCTACGCGCACGCGACGTTAACGTTCGTCGTTCGTTTCGTTGCTGGAAATCAGAAATCGTTTCAAGATTCAAAATTCCAAGGTTCAAAATTCCAATATTCAATATGTCAAGATTCAAAATTCCAATATTCAAAATGTCAATATTCAAAATTTCAATATTCAAACGTTCAAGATTCAAACTCTCAATATTCAAAATTCCAATATTCAAACTTTCAATATTTAAAATTTCAATATTCAAACTTTCAAGATTCAAACTTTCAAGATTCAAAATTCCAATATTCAAACTTTCAATATTCAAACTTGCAAGATTCAAACTTTCAAGATTCAAACTCTCAATATTCAAACTTTCAATATTCAAAATTCCAATATTCAAAATTTCAATATTCAAACTTTCAATATTCAAAATGTCAATATTCAAACTTTCAAGATTCAAACTCTCAACATTCAAAATTTCAAGATTCAGAATCTCAAGATTCAAAAATAAAATTAAAAAAAACCCCAAAACACCAAGAAGGAAAGCAAACTGGGAGCAGAGACCACACCCGTTACAATCATTTGCTCAGCACCACGCCCAACGCTCCAAACTTGGCGACCCCAAACAAACATCCCAAATCCACGGGATTTTTTTTTTTCCCAGGGGCAAAAAAACAAAACAAAAAAACCCCAAAAAAACAACCAAAAAAACCAAACCAACACCAACAAACCAACGGCAGGAAAAAGGTGCCGAGCTACACACGCTCTAGGGGATAATCTGGGAAAGCCACTCACCTTGATATGAGTGCATTCAAGGTTACACAGAGAACACAAATGTGGGAATATTCGCGGCGACGTGGCGTAGTAGTCGTTCATCATGGACGGGGTGGGCAGGCGTTTGCTCTTCTGGGGATCCGAGAAGACGGGCAACCAGGACGCCTTCACCACCCCGAACGGGGATTTGATGGGTTCCTCTACCGACGAGCGGAAGGGTTTGTGGTAGGGTTTGTGTCCCGCCGACGAGGCCCCGCCGGCGGTGCCGGGATGGGCGCTGGGGCCGGGATGGGATCCATGGCCGGGATGGGTTCCAGGGCCGGGATGAGTTCCAGGGCCGGGATGAGTTCCAGGGCCGGGATGCGTTCCAGGGCCGGGATGGGTTCCAGGATGGGTTCCGGGGCCGGCGTGAGCGCCGGCGGCGTCGCGTTGCTTCTGCTCGTGGTGGCTGATGGCGGCCAGGAGCCCGGCCGAGAAGGGCGGCGTGCTCAAGGGCGGCGTGCTCAAAGGCGGCAACACGTGCTGGGAGGCGGGCGGCTGGACCAGCGGCGGCATCACCGGGGGCAGCAGGGGCTGCGGCAGCGGCGTGGGCAGCAGCGCCGGCAGCATGGGCGGCAGCACCGGCGGCATGGGCGGCTGAGACACCGGCTTCACCACCGGCAGCACGGCGGGCGCGGCGGCGGTGGCGGAGCCGCACAGCACCGGCACCTTGGCCGGCGGCTCGGCTGGGAAAAACGACGGGGCGGGCGAGGAGTCAGCGGGAAACGCCGGCAGCTTGATGACGTCTTCGGCCGGGAAGACGACGGGGTTGCACGGCACGTTGGGCGGCGGGACGGCCACCGGCGGCGGCACGCTGGGCTCCCGCTGGAACTCCTCCCGGTTCTCGGCGCTCGACGTTTCGGCGTTGTAGACGCGCGCCTCCAGCGGCTCCTCGGGCGGCAGCGCCTCGGCGTTGTAGGGGCAGATCTCCAGCGGGTCCTCGGTGTAGCCGTACTTGCTGGCGTGGCCGTAGTCGATCACTTTGCCCTTGACGGCGGCGCCGCTGCCGCTCTCGCCCGCCGGCTCCTCGCCCCGGCCGGCAGCGCGCAGGACGGGCACGGCGTGGCCCATCTTCCGGATGCGGATCTCCCGCAGGATCCTCGGCATGTTCTCGGGCGTCAGCTGGTCGTCGGGGTAGCGGCTCAGCTCCTCCAGGTCTTCGTTGGACAACCCGAAGCTCGCTAAAATGCTGGAGGCGCTCTCGGGCGTGTAGCGGTTCTGGGGGTTGGAGTTCTGCTCCAAAACCGGCGGCGGCGCCGGGCCGGGCGGTTTGGGCCCGGCGGTGCCGGCGGTGCAGGGGCCGCCGTCCCAACGCGTTGCCCGCGGGTCTCCCTTCTGCTCCTGGTGCAGGTTGCTCTTCTCCTTGACCTTCCTGGGGTCGGCCCTGTGCAGCGTGACGCGGACGTTGATCCTCTGCGAGCCCGTCCACTGCAGCGCCTCCTGGCCCGAGAATCTCTGCGGCGCTCCTTGGGGCGTGGCGGGCGCGGCTTTCCTGGGCGGCCCCGGCGAGCCTCCGGCCCCGAAAGCTCCCGGGGGTTTGGCGCCCGCCGGGTTGGGTCCTCTAGGCCTGGGAGGCAAGGTTCCTCTGGGGCTGAACATTGCGTCTTTCAGCAATGCCCGGCGGGCGACGCCGGCGTGGGGAGGCGCCCGCTCGCCGCCGCCGCCGCCGCCGCCGGCAGCCGAGCGCTGGAGAGCCAAGTGGGTCTTAATTTGGGCAAGCTGAAAAGGAGGAGGAGGAGGGCCCAACACAAAGGGGCCGGCAAGGCCAAGGTTCAGGGAATTCACAAGTGGTGCGAAACTTTCCAAGAACAACACAAAGCTGCAAGTTAAAAGACAAGGATTAGATGGGTCATCTTGGTTTCTCGGCATCTGCTCGCAGCGGCTGGCTTAGGACCGGGGCGGGGGGGAGAGAAAAGCTAAACCGCGAGGCCCGGGGAGCGGGGTTTGGCACCGCGCGGTTGAAAGCGCTGCAAATCGACACAAAACAAACCAAAACAACCGACCCCGTTTTCTTTTCGCTGTTCAAAGCTCTTAGATCTAGAGGACAGGTGATTAATCGGTGATTAACAGGTGATTAACAAGCTCAACCCAAACGAGTTGGACGTCACGGGGGAACTCGCGCGACCGGAGGTGACGCTCGTAACAGCGTGGCTCAAAACCTGGCGTTTCGGTGACGACAGAGCTCGGGTTTAATTACAATTAACGATTTTAAGAGCGGTCAAGCCAAGCGTGGAACCCCCCCCACCCCATCCGATGGATGACGAGGGGTGAGCTGGAAGTGACACCGTTTAGGTGGAGAACTCCAAACCAGTTCCAACTGGGCGGAGCTGGAGCCGAGGCCGGCGCGGTTTCCAGGAGGACGCTCCCGCGGGTGAAGAGCAAACCCTGCAAGAATTCGCAGGGCGGGACGAGGCTGGAACTCCGCGGGTAGGAAAGATCCCATCTCTCCAAGGGTTTAAACGGGAAGGGTTTGGAGCGAGGAGGAAAATCGTACAGGAACGACCGAAAAAAGAAAAAATCACCACGCGAAAAGCACCGTGGGTCAAGGGGAAGTGGGGCTCGGTTTGGGTGAAATCATTTGAGAGTTGGGGGCTGTGAGGTGGGAAAAGGAGGTGCAGATCCAGGGGAAGGAAAATGAAACACCACAGAGCTCTGCGGAGAGAGGATCACACGGGGCTTTGGCCTGGAAGGGACCTCAAAGCCCATCCCGTTCCATTCCACGCCTCCCGTTATCCCAGCGCCGCTCCAAGCCCCGCCCAAGCAGGCCAGGGATGGAGCTTGAGACCAATCAAACATCCAAGAGAGGCCGAGTCCTTGTGCAGCTCCTCGGGGACCCGGCGAGGACACCGGGAGCTCTGGATTTAGGGCGAGGACAAAGCAGCACCACAACACCAGCGCGTCCCCATTCCCAACCCCGGAGGAAAAAATCCCAACCCCGCCCCGGCCCGAAGCAGGAAAACTCCAAATCTGGGAATTGCTCGTTTCCCCCTCGTCCATCTGTCATCTCCCAGAACTGGAGAAGAACTCTTCTCATCTGTCATCTCCAAGAACTGGAGAAGAACTCTTCTTATCTGTCATCTCCAAGAACTGGAGAAGAACTCTTCTTGCGGCCGTACGCGCGAGGTTTTCCAGGAGTTTTCCCGGCCGTTCCTGAAGCTCCGCGCCGAGTTCCCGCGGGATTCCTCCGGAGTTCTCGTCTCGACGACGCCGTCGCGGTTTCCGAGCTCGTGGAAGTTGGAAGTTTTTTCCACGAGCGGAGGTTCCTGCTGAGATCACAGCTCAAGGAATAAACCTTTTACAGGGAAGGACCCAACACCGGGTGTAGGAGAGGAGGAGTTCCCAGCACAATTCCTGGAGCTCCTTCCGGGTGTTGAGTTCTTTTTTGAGGAATTATTTCATTTGAACCAAGCACAAACTGCTCAAACCCAGGAAAAAAACAACAAATCCTATTCATCCTCTCCAAGCAAACAACAACCGGATTCCCACCGGACAGCATTCCCAAAATTCCAGCCTCTCACTCAAATTCTCCAGAAATTAAATCGGATTTCAACAGGAGCTGCACGCGAAAGCCAAGTTTGCTCCAGAGGGTTTCCAAACCAACGGGGACCAACATTCCCCGAGCCACCTCCTGCCTCTCTGTTTGCGTTTCCTCTGGAATTCCCAGCACTGGAGGACAAGAATTCCCTCCGGGAAGCACTCGGAGAAGGAACTCCGTCAAAAGCCACCGCGAACGGATCAGCAGAGCGGATTTGAAACGTCACCGACCTGAATTCCACGGATCAGGAATCTCCCGAAAAGAGGGGAAAAAATTCCCATGGGATGAGTTGTTACCTCTCCGGGGTTATTTCCACAGGGACAGGATGGGGAATAACAACTCACCTCAGCAGCCTGGCCAGGGATGGGAGCCAGGCTGGGAAAGACTCGGAGCAAAACTCTCCCGGTTTATGGAAAACGTCCCCGGGTGTGGCACTGGATGGGGTTTGAGGTCCCTTCCCACCCGAACCGCTCCGGGATTCGAGGAAGGGATGCGGAGCTGCCGAGCGACCTTTCCAAAGGAAACGCTCCTGAGGAAATGCCGAGGTGGAGGAACAATGCTCTGGAGATATCAGGGAGGTCCTCGCCTTCCGCTGGCAGGCAGCTCGGTGTGGGAAGGGTCGGAGCCCGGGAAGCGCCGCTGCCGGGACAGGGAGAGCGCAGCAGGGACCGAGCTCCCAGCGGGGCTGAGGTGGCACCGGGATCACGGAATGGTTTGGGTGGGAAAAGACCTGAAATCCCAACCAATCCCAACCCCAGAGCAGGGACACCTCCACCATCTCAGGTGGATTCAAGCCCCAATGTCCAACCCAACCTTGGAGAATTCCAGGGGCAGCCACAGCAAAGCTGGGAATTCCAGCCCAAAATCCAGGAATTCCTGCCCCAATCCCAGCTCAATGCCCAGTGGGAAGCCATTCCCTGTCCCCTGTCCCTGCAGCCCTTGTCCCCAGCCCCTCTCCAGCTCTCCTGGAGCCCCTTGGGGCACTCGGAGCGTTCCCGGGAGTTTTCCCTTCTCCAGGAGAACATTCCCAGCTCTCCCAGAGCAAAAGAGCTCCAGAATCCCGGAATGGTTTGGGTGGGGAAAGACCTGAAATCCCATCCCACTCCACTCTTTCCATGGACAAGGACACCTCCCAGTGATCCCAGGTGGATCCAAGCCCCAATGTCCAACCTGGCCTTGAACATTCCAGGGATCCAGGGGCAGCCATAGCAAAGCTGGGAATTCCAGCCCAAAATCCAGAATTCCTGCCCCGATCCCAGCTCAATGTCACTTTTCCCAGTGGGAAGCCATTCCCTGGCTCCTGGCCCTGCAGCCCTTGTCCCCAGCCCCTCTCCAGCTCTCCTGGAGCCCCTTGGGGCACTCGGAGCATTCCCGGGAGTTTTCCCTTCTCCAGGGGAACATTCCCAGCTCTCCCATCACCCCAGACTGGTTTGGGTGGGAAAAAAACCTTAAATCCCATCCCATTCCCCCCCAAAAAAAACCCCACAAAAGCCAAACGACGCTTTCCTTGCCTTCCCTTCAAACTTCCTGCCTCCGTTTTTCCCACCTTCCCAATACAGATGGAGAAATGGAAAAGTCCTGGAGTTAAAACTCTTGTGAGGCTCCACTGAGGGAAGGGACAGATCCTGAGAATTCCCACATGGAGACAAAAGGGCAAGGAAACGCCCCCAGAACAGCACAGAAACCTGGGATTATTCCAGATGGAAAAGACCTTTGGGGATCATTGGGTCCGAGCTGTGCCCGATGCCCACATAGAGAATTCCCTGGACACCTCCAGGGATGGGGATTCCAAACCTTTCCATGGCCTGAGCACCTTTTCCATGAGGAAATTCCTGCTGCTGTCCCAGCTGAGCCTCCCCTGGCCCAGCCTGAGGGGAGGTTCCCTCTGCTCCTCAAGGTCCCTCTGGAGCCTCCTGTTCTCCAGGAACGTCGGGAGAAGGCGGATTTCTCCCGTTCCACGGAAGGTTCACCCAAAAGGAAATTCCAAAAAGGAGAATTTCCTGATTTCTCCCCTATAAATAGCCCGGAATTTTCTGGCTCTGCCCCAACTCCGGAGCAGATCAACAAAGCCACACCTGAGATGCTGCCGTGCCTTTCCAAGAGCTTCTCCAGAAGCGACCGCATCCCACGTGGACCTGAGCCGCGTCCAGTCCCAAAGACCTGGAGCTCCTCTGGAGATTCCCAGCTCTTCCTCCGTTGGATGGCAAAAAAATCTGGGAACGTTTTGGGCAGAGCTGGGTTCTCCTCCTCCTTCCTGCGCTGCCCAGCGCCACGACGGCACCCAGAGGGTGGCATTGTCCTTCCCTCTGGAGGATTCCTCACCCACGGCAGCCCAGATGTTCCCTCAGCGAGGTCAGGGCTTTGGGCACGGCATTCCCAGCCCCCTTTCCCTGAATTTGGGAATTCTGGATGGCCCTGGGCAGTTCAGCACCCTCTGGAGCTCTGGGATTGTCACCTCCAGAGTTCTCCTTGGTGGCACAACCCCATCTCCAGGTGGGGACGGCGGGAGCTCCTGGATTTTCCCGGGTGATCCGTGGTGTCCATCCCGATTATCCCGCAATCCCGGGCTCCTCCAGCTCCTCCGGCACAGCACAAGAGGATCCAGGTTGGTCTGGCATTCCAGGTTCTGGCATTCCAGCAGGCAAGAATTCCCAGGATTTTTTTAGAGGCGAAAGCGGCTCCAGATCCAGCAGGATCTCGCCCGGGATCGGTGGATTTTTTGGAATTCCACCAGCCAGGAGCACTGGGAACGTTCCACTCGCACCAGGACACCCACAAGGGATTGGGGGGGGGGGGGAAATCTTTCCTGGAGGATGAGGAGGAAGAGGAAGGTGGGATGGATGGGAAGGGTCCTGGAGCACCTGGAGAACGGGAAGAGGACAAATCCCAGCCTGGAAATTTGGATTTCTCGGGGGGGGAGACAAAAAAAAAAAAACAGAGAGACCGGCAAAAGCTGTAAAGCCTGAAGGAAGCAGATCCCAAAAAAAAAAACCCAAAAAACCAGGACCAGGATGGGAAAGGAAGCACCAGAGGAAGAAAATTCCTGGGATGAGAGGAAACCAAATATCTGCACTTCAGCCACTCCAGGCTCAGGGAAAAGCCAAATCCAGCTGCCAAAATCCCAAAAGGAAACTCTCAGGAGAAGCCAACTCCATCCCTACCCCGGCGGAACGTCAGCACCAGGAATCCACTGAAATGTTCCCCGAAATTCCCATCCCAGCCTTTGAGGCAAGAAGTTTCTATCCAAACACAGCAAAAAAAAAAAAAAATCAGGAATTCCTTAAACAAGACCAAAATCAGACATTTTAACACCAGAAACCTTCCCCAAATTCCACTTTCAGAGCTGCAACAAGTCTGAGAAATGGATTTAAACGCCAGCAACAAGCGGTGGGTGAACTCCTGACACCGTCACTGCCATCCCTGCCTAAAATTCCCCAAAAAAAAAGCCCCAAATTCCCCAGAGAGTATTTAACTGAGGGCAAGGAAGCAGGAAAATGGGTTTTATTTACCTCCAGAGAAAAGGGGAAGGGCCCAGACCAGCTCCTCGTCTGGCACCAAGAACAACCCCAGGCCCAAAGCGGGGGAAGGAAAAGAGGGAAGAGAAGAAATCCAGAGTTTTTGGAAAACTCCGGCCTGGGATTAAATTTTGGCAGAATTTGGAGGAGAAGAGGCTGGGCTGGTCCCTTCCAACCCCACAGAATTAAATCAGGGAAAAAAAAAAAAAAAAAAAAGGAATGAAAAAACTGAAATTCAGGATATTCCTTTTCCTCGGGGAACATCTTATCCCGAGGAAAAGCGTGAGCTCCACCCTCTCCAACCCACCCAGCAGCTGATTTAAAGTTGGAGATGTTCAGGGAAGGATCCCACAGGAAAGAGGAGTAAAAAAAAAAAAAAAAAAAACCCCAAACCAACAATATTTAAACATCAATTCTGGCCTGGAATGAGATTTTGGGGGGGCTCAGTTTCAGTTCTGAGTCCAAAACCCCGTTTAGTTTTACACCAATACTTTTAGAAAGAACCCCATAAAAAAAAAAAAAACAGATCCTAAAAAAAATAACAACCTAGTTAAATTCCTGCTTTAAAACAACGCTAAAAAGCCCAAATCAAAAGGTTAAATCCCCCCCAAAAAATGGTTTTCAAAAGGTTAAAATCCCCCCAAAGAGGAAGTTCCTGCCGACCACGTGATGCTACAGAGCGACAACGCTCGGCCTGAAGTAAAAAAAATCTTTTTTTTTTTTTTTTTGGGTTGTTTTACCCAGTTCTGCTCGATCCTTCCCGTTTCAAAGCAAGAAAAAAAAAATAAAAGAGGGAAAAGCCGCGTTTAGAACCCCAAAACCACGAGGAGGTGCCTGAGGTCAGGTGGAAACCCAACGTGAGGCGGGTATCGCTCTATTCGGGGTCACTTTGAACCCCAAAACCCCACAACTTTTAACGTAAAAACGCAGAATTTATAGATCTGAAGGCTCGATTAAGGATTAAATCAAAGTTCGACGTGCAGGGGAACGGAGGGAGGAGCAGGGCAGCCTTTCCCTCGCTTTAAAAACCGCGTAAAGCCGAGATTGAAACGTTTAAAAAAAAAAAAAAAAGCGATTTAAATCCGTGCCGGGTATAAAAACGTAGCGAAAATCCGTCGCGGCTGCGCTGCAGGTCGGTGGTTACGGGGGCGGCTTTAGAAAAAGGATTAACGATAAAGAAACAAACAAAAAAAAAAAAGATCAGGAATAGAGAAGAAGAGATTAAAAAATATTAATGAATAAAAGGCCAAGAGCAGCCCGAAGCTCCTCATGAGGGCTCCTCATGAGGGGCCCCTCAGCCGCCCTCCCCCCCCCTCCCCTCACAGCCGCCATTACACGCGTCCCCCTCAGCCCCCACCGCTCCGGGTGTGAGGGGGGGGAGAGCGGCCGCCTCTCGCCTCCTACCTCCGCCGGAGCTCAACCACCGCTCTCCCCGCGTCCCCCGCCGCCGGGACGAACCGGGAAGAGCCGGGAAGAAGCCCCGAAAAAGCGGCGGGGAAAGCCCCGGGAGCAGCGGCAGCGGCGGCGGCGGCGGGCGGAGCGGCCGGGCAGCGGCGCGCGGAGGGAGACACGGCGAGCCGGACGTTCTGCGGCTGCGCGGAGGCAGCGCGGGGTCAGAGCCGTGTGCAAAGGAGGGGAGGGGGGGGCGGGCCGACCCCTGCCGCGGGGCATGCTGGGAGTCGCCCTCCTATAAAAAGGCGGCGGCGGCGCGCGCTGCCTCAGAGCGGCGCTGGAGTCCGAGAGTTTCGGGTCTGGTGTTTTCTTCCGTTATTGCCGCTTTTAGCCCTTCCTGCGGTTATTTCTGTAATTCCTCCACCCCGTGCTGCTCTCAGTTGCTGATCCTGCTCCTTGTGGCGCCCTCGTTTCCCTGCCTCAGGGCTGCTGTGTGCCGACTCCAGCCTGTCCCTGGAATGGTGAGGGACAAACCCCTCAAAATCAACTGGTGAGGGACCGGGAGCTGTTTCCATTCCCCTGCCCGTCAATTACAATTTAGAACCTTCACTTCATCCTTACTCAGGCCTTTAAATCCATAAATTGCAGCATTTTTTACCTTAAAGCCCTTACTCCCCTTGGGGTGATTTTTAAAGGCGATTTAGGGAGGATTTGGGGAGGCCGATGCCCATTTCGGGCTGATTTTGAGGTGACGTTTGAGGCGATTTTGGGGGTATTTTTGGTGTCATTTGGGGTGATTTTTGCGACGATTTGAGGGCAAATTTGGGGCGATTTTTCTGTTTTTTTTTTTTTAATTGGGATTTTGGGGTTCCAAAGCTGATTTTTCAGGGGATTTCGCAGCGATTAAAACAACGGAACCCGACTGGTGGGAATTGCAATTTTGGGTACAAATCGGCGCTAAATAAACCCTCAGGTTGGGTTTCCACCTCAGCAGCACCGAGATCTTTTTGGAATGCTCTGGATTTTTGGAACCCTGCTGGAAACGTGGATTTATCCCAAATTTCCCTTCAAGCTCTGCTGGGTTCCACGGAGAGACGGAATTACCCCGGTAATTCCAGGGGGGGGAAAAAACCCAAAAACCCCTGAGGTGCCGCTGGGTGAATTCTCCATCCTTGGAATCGTTCCCGGGTCAGGTTGGAAAGGGATTGGAGCAACCTGGGAGAGGGGCAAGTGTCCCTGACCATGGGTGGGGTGGGAATGGGATGGGATTGAAGGGCCTTTCCCACCCAAACCGGGCTGGGATGATGGATCCATCCATCCCGGCATCCATCCATCCATTAATCAATCCATTATTCCATTAATTTATTAATCCATGAATCCATTAATCCATTCCTCCATCCATGCGTCCATCAATCCCTGAATCCATCCATCCATCCCTGAATCCATCCATCCGTTATTCCATCAATCCATTAATCCATCAATCCATCCATGGATCCATCCATCATTAATCCATTAGTCTACCAATCCATTAATCTATTAATCTACTAATCCATTAATAAATCAATCCATTATTCCATTAATCCATCAATCTATCAATCCATTAATCCATCCCTCCATCCATGCATCCATCCATCCATCAATCCATTAATCCATTATTCCATTAATCTCTTAATCTATCAATCCATTAATCCATCCATCCATCCATCCATGGATCCATCCATTATTCCATTAATCCACCAATGCATTCATCTATTAATCTATCAATCCATTAATCCATCAGTCCCTCATTCCATTAATCCATCAACCCATCCATGGATCCATCCATCCATTATTCCATTAATCTACCAATCCATCAGTCCATTAATCTATCAATCAGTTCATAAATCCCTCCATCCCTGAATCCATCCATCCGTTAATCAATCCATTATTCCATTAATTTATTAATCCATCAATCCATCCATGCGTCCATCAATCCCTGAATCCATCCATCCATCCGTCCATCCATTATTCCATTAATCTATTAATCTATCAATCCATTGATCCATCCATCAATCCATTAATCCATTAATCTACCAATCCATTAATCTATTCATCTATCAATCCATTAATAAATCAATCCATTATTCCATTAATCTATTAATTCATCAATCCATTAATCCATCAATCCATCCCTGCATCCATTAATCAATCCATTATTCCATTAATCTGTTAATCCATCAATCCATTAATCCATCAATCCATCCATGGATCCATCCATCAATCCATTAATCAATCAATCAATCAATTATTCCATTAATCCATCAATCCATCAATCCATCCCTCCATCCCTGGCTCCATTCCAATCCCCGGAATTCCCGACGGGGCCGAGTGTCCCCGAGTCCCCCCCGGTGTCCCCAAAAATCACCTCCGGGAGGGGAGGATCCCTCCGAAAAGAAATCCCTCAAAAAACAAAAAACCACAAATCCCTCCAAATGATTTCCCTCAAAAAATGCCTTCCAAAAAAATTCCCTCCAAAAATATTCCTTTAAATTTTTTTCCCCTTTAAAATCCCTTAAATTTTCCTCAAATTCCCCTCAATTTTCCCTTAAAAATCCCTAAAAAATCCCTAAAAATCCCTCCATTTTCCTTAAAAAAATCTCTTAAAAATCTCTCCAATTTCCCTCAATTTTTGCTTAAAAATCCCTTAAATTTCCCTCAGTTTTATCTTAAAAATCCCTTAAATTTCCCTCAAATTTCCCTTAAAAATCCCTAAAAATCCCTCAAATTTCCCTCAATTTTCTCTTAAATTTCCCTCAGATTTCCCTTAAAAATCCCTCCAATTTCCCTCAATTTTCCCTTAAAAATCCCTTTAAAGTCCCTTAAAAGTCCCTTAAAAGTCCCTCACATTTCCCTCAAATTTGCCTTAAATTTCCCTTAATTTTCCCTTAAAAATCCCTCCAATTTTTCTCAGTTTTCCTTAAAAGTCCCTTAAAAATCCCTCAAATTTCCCTCAATTTTCTCTTAAATTTCCCTCAAATTTCCCTTAAAAATCCTTCAATCTTCCCCTAAAAATCCCTTAAAAATCCCTTAAAAATCCCTCAAATTTCCCTCAAATTTCCCTTAAATATCCCTTAAAAATTCCTCAAATTTCCCTCAATTTTCTCTTAAATCTCCCTCAAATTTCCCTTAAAAATTCCTCAAATTTCCCTCAAATTTCTCTTAAATTTCCCTCCAATTTCCCTCAATTTTCCCTTAAAAATCCCTAAAAATCCCTTAAAAATCCCTCCAATTTTTCTCAATTTTCCCTTAAAAATCCCTCAAATTTCCCTCCAATTTCCCTCAATTTTCCCTTAAAAATCCCTTAAAAATCCCTTAAAAATCCCTCCAATTTTTCTCAATTTTCCCTCAATTTTCTCTTAAAAATCTCTCAAATTTCCCTCACATTTCCCTTATATTTCCCTCACATTTCCCTTATATTTCCCTCAAATTTCCCTCAAATTTCCCTTAAAAATCCCTTAAATTTCCCTCAAATTTCCCTCAAATTTCCCCTAAATTTCCCTTAAATATCCCTTAAAAATCCCTCCAATTTCCCTCAATTTTCCCTTAAAAATCCCTAAAAATCCCTTAAAATTCCCTCAAATTTCCCTCACATTTCCCTTATATTTCCCTCAAATTTCCCTTAAATATCCCCTAAAAATTCCTCAAATTTCCCTCAAATTTCCCTTAAATTTCCTTAAATATCCGTTAAAAATTCCTCAAATTTCCCTCCAATTTCCCTCCAATTTCTCTTAAAAATCCCTCAAATTTCCCTCAAATTTCCCTCAAATTTCCCTCAAATTTCCCTTAAATTTCCCTTAAATTTCCCTTAAAAATTCCTCAAATTTCCCTCAAATTTCCCTCAAATATCCCTTAAAAATCCCTCCAATTTCCCTCAATTTTCCCTTAAAAATCCCTAAAAATCCCTTAAAATTCCCTCAAATTTCCCTCACATTTCCCTTAAATATCCCTTAAAAATTCCTCAAATTTCCCTTATATTTCCTTAAATATCCCTTAAAAATTCCTCAAATTTCCCTCAAATTTCTCTCAAATTTCCCTCAAATTTCCCTTAAAAATCCCTCAATCTTCCCTCAAAAATCCCATAAACATCCCTTAAAAATCCCTCAAATTTCCCTCAATTTTCCCTAAAAAATCCCTTAAAAATCCCTCAATTTTCTCTTAAAAATCCTTCAAATTTCTCTCAAATTTCCCTCAAATTTCTCTCAAATTTCTCTCAAAAGGATCGGGCACCAGGAATTCTGCTCTTTTCTAGGGGCTAAGTGACAGAAATTAATAAATTCTCATCAATATTTCAATTAAAAGGGTCTGGCACAAGGAATTCCGCTCTTTTATAGGGGCTGAATCAGAATAATTAAGGAATTCTCATCAATATTTCAATTAAAAGGGTTTGGGAACAGGGAATTCTGCTCTTTTAGAGGGAATAAATGAAAGAAATTAAGGAATTACAATAAATATTTTAATTCTGTTCGTTTATAGGGGCTAAATGAAAGAAATTAAGGAATTATAATAAATATTTTAATTAAAAGGGTTTGGAATTTTGCTCTTTTCTAGGGGCTAAGTGACAGAAATTAATAAATTCTCATCAGTATTTCAATTAAAAGGATTTGGACACAAAGAATTCTGCTCTTTTCTAGGGATAAATGAAAGAAATTAAGGTTTTATCTTAAATATTTTAATTAAAAGGGTTTGGGAACAGGGAATTCTGCTCTTTTATGGGAGATAATTGAAATAAATTAATAAATTCTCATCAATATTTCAATTAAAAGGGTTTGGAATTTTGCTCTTTTCTAGGGATAAATGAAAGAAATTAAGGTTTTATCTTAAATATTTTAATTAAAAGGGTTTGGGAACAGGGAATTTTGCTCTTTCAGATCCCGAATGGTTTTTGCTCATCCTGGCTGCGCTGAGGGCTCCGAATAAATCCCAAAAAAAAATCCCAAAAAAAGAGCTGGGAATGGCAGCAAATCCCAAAGCTGAGCCCGGCCCCGGCCCCGAACCGCCAGGGATTTCAGGGGGTGGGGATTTGGGGTTTGGGATTTGGGAAAGAAGGGGATTTGGGATTTGGGAGAAAAGGGGATTGAGGGTTTGGGATTGGGGATTGGGGAGAAAAGGGGATTTGGGAGAGAAGGGGAATGGGGATTTGGGGATTTGGGATTGGGGAGAAAAGGGGAATGGGGATTTGGGATTGGGGAGAGAAGGGGATTGGGGATTTGGGGATTTGGGATTGGGGAGAAAAGGGGATGGGGATTTGGTATTTGAGAGAAAAGGGGATTTGGGGATTTGGGAGAAAAGGGGATTTGGGATTTGGGGATTTGGGAGAAAAGGGGATTTGGGATTTGGGAGAAAAGGGGATTGGGGATTTGGGGATTTGGGATTTGGGAGAAAAGGGGAATGGGGATTTGGGGGATTTGGGAGAGAAGGGGATTTGGGATTTGAGAGAAAAGGGGATTTGGGATTGGGGATTTGGGAGAGAAGGGGATGGGGAATGGGGGTTTGGGAGAAAAGGGGATTTGGGAGAAAAGGGGATTTGGGATTTGGGATTTGGGATTCGGGGAATTCTCCTCCCGGCCAAGCTGTCCCAGCCCCGCCCGGGCGCTGCTGGAGGCGCCGTCCCCGCGGGGCTTGGTGGCACTTTGGGGACACGTGGTGGCCTCGGGCTAATGGCGGGGCTGGCGGCTCCGGGAGAGCCCGGGCAGCTGCTGCCCCCAATTAACTCATTAACTCATTAACTCATTAACTCATTAACTCATCGACTCATTAACTCAGCGGCCGGGGAGGGGGGCTCGGTGCTCTCAGCGCTGTCCCCGCGGTGTGACAGCAGATGGGACAGCGAGGGGACAGACAGGGGACAGCCAGCCCCGAGGGGACAGCGAGGGGACAGCTAGGGGACAGCGAGGGGACAGCGAGGGGACAGCGAGGGGACAGCCAGCCCCGAGGGGACAGCGAGGCACTGTCACTGTCCCTGTCCCCAGCACTGTCCCTTGTCCCTGTCCCCAGCAGTGGCACTGTCCCCTGTCCCCTGTCCCCAGCACTGTCCCCTGTCCCCTCCCCCCCCAGCTCCCCAACGCATTCGTGACCCCCCCGTGCCCCCCCCATGAGGCCACACCCCGGTGCCACCCCCCCAAGTGCCACCAACCCCCCCCCCCGAGTGTCCCCAAACCCCCCCGAGTGTCCCCTCCGCCTGTCCCGGGCCGGCCCGCGCGCTATTTTTGTCCCCCCCGTGGTGACACCGTTGTCCCCAACCATAGAAGGAGCCGGCGGCCACCCCGGGGCGGGGGGGAGGTCACTTGTCGCCGAGGTGTCCCCTGGCAGCGCGGATTGTCACCTCCGCCCGTCGGGGACACTTGGTTGTGTTTGTCCCCTCGGTTTTGGGGACTGGCCCGGGGCTGGGAACGGCTCCTGGGGACACCGGTGACAGATTTGGGGACACTGCCCTCCGGCCATCCCCCCCTCTGTCCCCAGCCGTGGTTTGTCCCAGCGGGAATTGTCCCCATCCAGCGGGGGACACCGGGGACACCCCAAACTGGGGTCACCGGGGTCACCCCAAACTGGGGGCACTGGGGACACCCCACTCCAAACTGGGGTCACCACCCTAAACTGGGGACACCAGGGTCACCCCAAACTGGGGACACCCCACCCCAAACTGGGACACTGGGGACACTGAGGTCACCCCACCCCAAACTGGGGACACCGGGGTCACCCCACCCCAAACTGGGACCCTGGGGACACCAGGGTCACCCTAAACCGGGGGCGCTGGGGTCACCCCAAACTGCGACACTGGGGTCACTCCACTCCAGACTGGGGACACCGGGGTCACCCCACCCCAAACTGGGGGCGCTGGGGACACCGGGGTCACCCCAAACTGGGGACACCCCATCCCAAACTGCGACACCGAAGTCACCCCACCCCAAACTGGGGACACCCCAAACTGGGGGCGCTGGGGTCACCCCAAACTGGGGTCCTCCCACCCCAAACTGGGGTCACCCCAAACTGGGGACACCGGAGTCACCCCACCCCAAACTGGGACACTGAGGTCACCCCGAACTGGGGTCCCCCCACCCCAAACCGGGGTCACCGGGCCCTGCAGGACCCTACACCGGGGAGGGCACAAACCCCAAACCCTCGGGGTGTCCCTGTGCCAGCAGCACCCCGGGGTGCCCCCGAACCGCCCCCCCGGGAATCCCCCGAGCCCCCCCCAAAAGCGCTGCCCCGCACCCCAAAAACCCCGGCCCGGAGCGGGAAATGGGGTTGGGGACACTCGGGGGGGGGTTTGGGGACACTCGGGGGGGGGTTTGGGGACACTCGGGGGGGGGTTGGGGACACTCGGGGGGGGGGGGGTTGGGGACACTCGGGGGGGGTTGGGGACACTCGGGGGGGTTGGGGACACTCGGGGGGGGGGGGTTGGGGACACCCCGGGGGGTTTGGGGACACTCGGGGGGGGTTGGGGACACTCGGGGGGGGGGGTTTGGGGACCCCCGGGGGGTGCGGGGCACTCACCGTCCGAGCGGATCCGGGGGGGCCGGGGGGGGCCGGGGACCCCGAGTTCGGGGGGAGGCGGAGGAGCCGCCGCCGCCTCCCGCCCGCATCGCGGGACCGGGAGCGGGAGCGGCACCGGGAGCACCGGGATCAGCGGGACCGGGAGCCCTGGGATCAGCGGGATCACCGGGATCAGCCGGAGCGGTATCAGCGGGACCGGGATCACTGGGAGCACCGGGATCAGGGGGATCACCGGGAGCGGGATCAGCGGGAGCACCGGGATCACCGGGATCAGCGGGACCGGGAGCACCGGGATCAGCGGGACCGGGAGCACCGGGAGCGGGCTCACCGGGACCGGGAGCACCGGGATCAGCGGGAGCGGGAGCGGGAGCACCGGGAGCGGGATCAGCGGGAGCACCGGGAACGGGACCGGGATCAGCGGTAGCGGGATCACCGGGAGCGGGATCACCGGGATCAGCGGGCTCGGGCTCACCGGGCTCGGGATCACCGGGAGCGGGACCGGGATCACCGGGAGCGAGATCAGCGGGAGCACCGGGAGCGGGATTAGCGGGAGCGGGATCAGCCGGAGCGGGATCACCGGGATCGGGATCGGGACCGGGCTCACCGGGATCACCGGGATCAGGCTCAGCGGGAGCACCGGGCTCACCGGGAGCGGGCTCACCGGGCTCACCGGGCTCGGGCTCACCGGGCTCGGGCTCACCGGGCTCACCGGGCTCACCGGGTTCGGGCTCACCGGGCTCACCGGGCTCGGGCTCCCCGGGCTCACCGGGTTCGTCACTGCGCGGAGGCGGCGCCGGAGCAGCCCCGGGGGGGTCTCACCTCTCTGGGGGTGCGCGGCTGGAGGCTCCCGGGGACCCCAAAAGTGCGGGGACGCAACCGCAACCGAGTGTGTGACCCCCCCCGGGGCTCCCCCCAAAATTGGGGTGCGGGGCTGGAACCCCCCCCTGTTCCTGGTCCCAAAATTGGGGTGCAGGGCTGGGTAAAGCCCCATAAAATGGTGACCCCAAAACTGGGGGTGCAGGGCAGGGTCACAGCCCGTTCCTGACCCCAAAATTGGGGTGCAGAGCAAGGTCACCCCTTGTTTCTGGTCCCAAAATTGGGGGTTCAGGGCAGGGTCACCTCCTGTTCCTGGTCCCAAAATTGGGGTGCAGAGCTGGGTCACCCCCCATAAAATGGTGACCCCAAAACTGGGGGTGCAGGGCTGGAACCCCCCCTCTTCCTGACCCCAAAATTGGGGGTGCAGGGTTGGGTCACCCCCTGTTCCTGACCCCAAAATTGGGGTGCAGAGCAAGGTCACCCCTTGTTCCTGGTCCCAAAATTGGGGTGCAGGGCTGGGTAAACCCACCCCAAAATTGGGGGTTCAGGGCTGGATCTCCCCCGTTCCTGACCCCAAAATTGGGGTGCAGGGCTGGGTAAAACCCCATAAAATGGTGACCCCAAAATTGGGGTTCAGGGCAGGATAAACACCCCCAAATAGTGACCCCAAAACTGGGGGTGCAGAGCAAGGTCACCCCTTGTTTCTGGTCCCAAAATTGGGGTGCAGGGCTGGGTAAACCCACCCCAAAATTGGGGGTTCAGGGCAGGGTCATCCCCCGTTCCTGACCCCAAAATTGGGGTGCAAGGCTGGGGAAACCCCCCTAAATCATCCCCCAAAACTGGGGGTGCGGGGCTGGGCTCCCCCCCCGCGCTGTCCCCATTTTGGGGGTGCAGAGCCGGGTCCTCCGCCCCCCCCCCAATTCAGGTTGGGCCCCGCCCCCAAGCCACTCGCCGGCCACGTGACCGTCCCCGCCCCCTTGCCTGTGTTTACATGATTCGACCAATCAGCGTCCCTGTAGCAACGCAGCCTCGCGGCGGGGCGGATGGGGGTGTTTGTGCGGCCTCTCCCCATTGGGCAAAACGCCTGTCAGTCATCCCCCCAGCAGCGCGGGACGGGGCGGGGCGTTACGTGTTATTTACATCGCGAGTGGCCACGCCCACCCCCCGCTGCCCCACGTGGGGGACGCGTGCGCTCATCCAATCAGCGCCGCCGGCGGCCTCCAATCCGGAGCGCCGCTCGGTGGGTGGGATTAACCGCCTGATCGACAGCTGAGCGGCGCAATAGCAACGCGCGTTTATTCCGTATCGTCCAACCAGAGCGCTGAGGGGCGGGGCCTGGCGGCGGCGGCGGCTGAGGGAGTCCGGCCGGCCCCAGGTACCGTGAGGGGACACCGGGGTGGGGGGGGGGACACGGCGGCGACAGCGGCGACACCGCGGGGCCAGCACGGCCAACACAGCCCGGCCGACCGCGAGGTACCGCCGGGGACACGGGGGAGCTCCGGGGCCGGGCAGGCCCCGCTGTCCCGCGGGCTCCTGAGGGGCTCCGGGAGGAGCGGGGCCGGGCCCGGGGGGCGCTGAGGCCGAGCCGGGCTCGGCCGGGGCCGCCGGCCCGGGATCCCCGGGAACGGCGCTGGAAGAGCCCCGAAAGTGCCCTCGGTGTGGGCCGGGATCGGCTCCTCCATCCCAATCCCGTTCCCGATCCCAAATCCCAATTCCCTCCCTCAGGCGGGGTTCGGGCCAGGTCGCTTCCCCCCCCCCTGAGTTCCCGCTCCGGCCGGGCTTTGGGATGTTCCTGGAATTCCAAAAATTCCTTTGGGAGTTTTTTTTCCCTCGGGAATTTTCCCCCGGATTGAACCCTTTAGGAATTTTCTCCCTTGGGAATTTTCTCCCTTGGGAATTTTCTCCCTGGTTTAACCCTTTGGAAATTTTCTCCCTTCGGGAATTTTCTCCGCGGTTTCCACCCCAATCCAGCCCAGCCCTGCCCTGGAAAGGGCGTTATCCCTTCCCAAGGAATTCCCAGGAATGCGGAGCCCGATTCCCAGGAGAAGGGAAAACTGCAGGGAATGCTCCGAGTGCCTGAGGGGCTCCAGGAGAGCTGGAGAGGGACAAGGGCTGCAGGGACAGGAGACAGGGAATGGCTTCCCACTGGGAAAAGTGACATTGAGCTGGGATTGGGGCAGGAATTCCTGGCTGGGCTGGAATTCCCAGCTGGGCTGTGAATCCCTGGAATGTCCCGGGCCAGGCCGGGATGGATTTGGAGCAGCACTGGGAAGGGTTGGGCTTGGAACGGGGCTGGGATTTCAGGTCCCTTCCCGACCCGAATTCCAGGATCCCCCGGAGGAATCCGGGCAGGAGAGGCCGGGACACTTCCCAGGCTCCCCCTCAGCTCCTCGGGAGCGGGAACGGCACCAAAGCCCCGGCCGGGCTCCGTTCCCCAGGGATGGATCCCGCCCCCGGATCCTCCCATTCCCATTCCCAGCCCCACAGGTCCGGCCCATCCAGGATCTCCCGGTGCCTCCCACTCCGGGAAATCCCCATTCCCGGCGCTCCAATCCCCTCTCCCCGACCAAATCCCGGCATCCAGCGTCCCAAATCCCAGCCCTGATCCCGATTTCTCTCCCGGCGATGGGGATTTATCCCCATTCCCAGCTCTGCATTCCCATTCCCCATTCCCAGCTCTGCATTCCCATTCCCCATTCCCAGCCCTGCATTCCCATTCCCAGCTCTGCATTCCCATTTTCCCATTCCCAGCCCTGCATTCCCATTCCCCATTCCCAGCCCTGCATTCCCATTCCCCATTCCCAGCCCTGCATTCCCATTTCCCATTCCCAGCCCTGCATTCCCATTCCCCATTCCCAGCCCTGCATTCCCATTTCCCATTCCCAGCCCTGCATTCCCATTCCCCATTCCCAGCCCTGCATTCCCATTCCCCATTCCCAGCTCTGCATTCCCATTTTCCCATTCCCAGCCCTGCATTCCCATTCCCATTCCCATTGCTGCATTCCCATTCCCCATTCCCAGCTCTGCATTCCCATTCCCCATTCCCAGCCCTGCATTCCCATTCCCCATTCCCAGCCCTGCATTCCCATTCCCCATTCCCAGCCCTGCATTCCCATTCCCATTGCTGCATTCCCATTCCCCATTCCCATTGCTGCATTCCCATTCCCCATTCCCAGCCCTGCATTCCCATTCCCCATTCCCAGCCCTGCATTCCCATTCCCATTGCTGCATTCCCATTCCCCATTCCCATTGCTGCATTCCCATTCCCCATTCCCAGCTCTCCATTCCCATTCCCCATTCCCAGCCCTGCATTCCCATTTCCATTCCCAGCCCTGCATTCCCATTTTCCCAGAGTTCTCCCATTCCCAGCTCCCAAGGGCCGTGCCCTATTTCCCTGATCCGGGATAATCCCATCCCGCTTCTCCTTTAATCCCGGCCCGGCTCTGCCGGATTCTCCCAGAAAAAAAAAGCAAAAACCTCCTGGGAGAAAAACCAACCCAACCCCAAACAATCCAAGGAACGCTCAGGAACCTCCTCCCGAATTCCTCCTGGAGCACTGAGGGGACACAGCCGGCTCCTCTCTGCCAAAGCCAGGAATTCCTGCCCAATATTCCATAAAAATCTCCCTTTTCCCAGTGGGAAGCCATTCCCTGTCCCCTGGCCCTGCAGCCCTTGTCCCCAGCCCCTCTCCAGCTCTCCTGGAGCCCCTCGGGGCACTCGGAGCATTCCCGGGAGTTTTCCCTTCTCCAGGGGAACATTCCCAGCTCTCCCAGCATCCCTGAGCTCACCCCCCGTTCCCAACCTTCCAGAACATCCCAAACTCCGGCAGTTTGGGGCTGGGAAGGATCCTTTCCCCAGGATAACCTGGCCATGGATGGATGCAGGGATGGAGGGATTGATTAATGGATTGATGGATTGATGGATTAAGAGATTAATGCATTGATGGATTAATGGATTGATGGATTGATGGATGGATCCATGCATTGGTGGAACCGTTTCTGATCCATTCCCAATCCCTGGGCTCCATTCCCGGATCTCTCCCTCTGCCCAATCCCCCCAGGACCAACCCCACCCTCCCCGTGCTGGAACCCCGGCCCAGACTGGGGATTTGGGATTTGGGATCTCCAGCACCACCTGACCCCCGCTGGATTTGGGATTTGGGATTTGGGATCTCCAGCCCCCCCTGATCCCCACTGGATTTGGGATTTGGGATTTGGGATCTCCAGCCCCCCCTGATCCCCACTGGATTTGGGATTTGGGATCTCCAGCACCCCCTGACCCCCACTGGATATGGGATTTGGGATTTGGGGTCTCCAGCACCCCCTGATCCCTTCTGGATTTGGGATTTGGGATTTGGGATCTCCAGCCCCCCCTGACCCCCGATGGATTTGGGATTTGGGATCTCCAGCACCCCCTGACCCCCCTGGATTTGGGATTTGGGATTTGGGATCTCCAGCACCCCCTGACCCCGCTGGATTTGGGATTTGGGATTTGGGATCTCCAGCACCCCCTGACCCCCGCTGGATTTGGGATTTGGGATTTGGGATCTCCAGCACCCCCTGACCCCCGCTGGATTTGGGATTTGGGATTTGGGGTCTCCAGCACCCCCTGACCCCCGCTGGATTTGGGATCTCCAGCACCCCCTGACCCTGCTGGATTTGGGATTTGGGATTTGGGGTCTCCAGCACCCCCTGACCCCGCTGGATTTGGGATTTGGGATCTCCAGCACCCCCTGATCCCCGCTGGATTTGGGATTTGGGATTTGGGATCTCCAGCACCCCCTGATCCCCATTGGATTTGGGATTTGGGATCTCCAGCACCCCCTGACCCCCGCTGGATTTGGGATTTGGGATCTCCAGCACCCCCTGACCCCCGCTGGATTTGGGATTTGGGATTTGGGATCTCCAGCACCCCCTGATCCCCATTGGATTTGGGATTTGGGATCTCCAGCACCCCCTGACCCCCGCTGGATTTGGGATTTGGGATCTCCAGCACCCCCTGACCCCCGCTGGATTTGGGATTTGGGATTTGGGATCTCCAGCACCCCCTGACCCCCGCTGGATTTGGGATTTGGGATTTGGGATCTCCAGCACCCCCTGATCCCCGCTGGATTTGGGATTTGGGATCTCCAGCCCCCCCGATCCCCGCTGGATTTGGGATTTGGGATCTCCAGCACTCCCTGACCCCGCTGGATTTGGGATTTGGGATCTCCAGCACCCCCTAATCCCCATTGGATTTGGGATTTGGGATCTCCAGCCCCCCCTGACCCCCGCTGGATTTGGGATTTGGGATTTGGGATCTCCAGCACCCCCTGATCCCCGCTGGATTTGGGATTTGGGATCTCCAGCCCCCCCTGACCCCCGCTGGATTTGGGATTTGGGATTTGGGGTCTCCAGCACCCCCTGACCCCCGCTGGATTTGGGATTTGGGATTTGGGCTCTCCAGCCCCCCCCGACCCCCTGACCCCGCTGTTCCCAGTTTTTAGGATGAATGGCTCGGAGCTGGCCGGCAGCCCGGCCTCCAGCCCCGCGTCCCAGGCGGATCCCGTCGGGAACGGGCGGCACCAGGAGAAGGAGCCGAACCCCTTTGCCGAGTACCTGTGGATGGAGAACGAGGAGGATTTCAACCGGCAGGTGAGAGCCCGGGATCGGGAACGGGAAACGGGCCGGGAACGCCGGGATCCGGAGGGAAAGGAGCCACCCCGGGATCGGGAACGGGGAAACGGCCGGGAACGCCGGGATCTGGGGGGAAAGGAGCCACCCCGGGATTGGGAACGGGAAACGGGCCGGGATCCGGAGGGAAAGGAGCCACCCCGGGATCGGGAACGGGAAACCGGCCAGGAACGCCGGGATCCGGAGGGACAGGAGCCGCCCCGGGATCGGGAACGGGAAACCGGCCGGGAACGCCGGGATCTGGGGGGAAAGGAGCCGCCCCGGGGTGGGATCGACCTGGAAAAGCCGGAAAAAAAAGCTGGGAAAAGTCTCTGATCCTTCCTGAGGGGTGGTGGCGTCACCTGAGGTTTTGGGGATTCGCTTTCCCTTTCCTTTTTGGGATCTTCTTTCCCTTTTTGGGATTCCCCTTCCATTCCCTTTTTGGGATTGATTCCCTTCCCTTGCCTTTCTTAGGATTCCCTTCCCTTTCCTTTTTGGGATTCCCCTTTCCCCTTTTGGGATTCCCCTTCTCTTCCCTTCCTGGGATTCCCTTCCCTTTTTGGGATCTTCTTTCCGTCTTTGGGATTCCCCTTCCATTCCCTTTTTGGGATTCCTCTTTCCTTTTTGGGATCTTCTTTCCCCTTTTTGGGATTCCCCTTCCATTCCCTATTTGGGATTCCCCTTTGCTATTTGGGATTCTCCTTCCCTTTTTGGGATCTTCTTTCCCTTTTTGAGATCTGCCTTCCCTTCCCTTCTTGGGATTCCCCTTCCCTTTCTTTTTTTTGGATTCCCCTTTTTGGGATTCCCTTCCCTTTTTGGGATCCCCTTCCCTTTCCGTTTTGGGATTCCCCTTCCCTTTTTGGGATTGATTCCCTTCCCTTGCCTTTCTTAGGATTCCCTTCCCTTCCCTTTTTGGGATTCCTCTTTCCTTTTTGGGATTCCCTTCCCTTCCCTTTTTGGGATTCCCTTTCCTTTTTGGAATTCCCCTTTCCCTTTTTGGGATTCCCCTTCTCTTTTTTTGGGATTCCCTTCCCTTTCCTTTCTTAGGATTCCCTTCCCTTTCCTTTTTGGGATCTTCTTGCCCTTTTTCGGATTTCCCTTCCTTTCCTGTTTGGGATTCCACTTCCCTTCCCTTTTTGGGATTCCCCTTGGCTATTTGGGATTCTCCTTCCCTTTTTGGGATCTTCTTTCCCTTTTTGGGATTTCCCTCCCTTTTCCTTTTTGGGATTCCCCTTCTCTTCCCTTTTTGGGATACCCCTTTCTTTTTTTGGGATTCCCTTTCCTTTCCTTTCTTAGGAATCCCTTCCCTTCCCTTTTTGGGATTCCCCTTTCCTTTTTGGGATTCCCTTCCCTTCCCTTTTTGGGATTCCCTTTCCTTTTTGGAATTCCCCTTTCCCTTTTTGGGATTCCCTTTCTCTTTTTTTGGGATTCCCTTCCCTTTCCTTTCTTAGGATTTCCTTCCCTTTCATTTTTGGGATCTTCTTGCCCTTTTTCGGATTTCCCTTTCCCTTCCCTTTTTGGGATTCGCCTTCTGTTTCCTTTTTGGGATCTTCTTTCCCCTTTTTGGGATTCCCGTTCCATTCCCTTTTTGGGATTCCCCTTTCCTTTTTGGAATCTTCTTTCCCTTTTTGGGATCTGCCTTCCCTTTCCTTTTTGGGATCTTCTTTCCCTTTTTGGGGTTCCCCTTTCTTTTTTTGGGATTCCCCTTCCCTTTCCTTTCTTAGGATTCCCTTCCCTTCCCTTTTTGGGATTCCCTTTCCCTTTCTTTTTTGGGATTCCCCTTCCCTTTTTAGGATTCCCCTTCCATTCCCTTTCTGGGATTCCCTTTCCCTTTTTGGGGTCTTCTTTCCCCTTTTTGGGATTCCCTTTCCTTTTTGGGATTCCCTTTTCTTTTTTTGGGATTCCCTTTTCTTTTTTTGGGATTTTCTTTCCCGTTTTCGGATTTCCCTTTCCCTTCCCTTTTTGGGATTCCCCTTCCATTCCCTTTTTGAGATTCCTGTTTCCCTTTTTGGGATTCCCTTTCCTTTTTGGGATTCCCTTCCCTTTTTGGGATCTTCTTTCCCTTTTTGGGATTCCCTTTCCCTTTTTTGCGATTCCCCATTCTTTTTTTGGGATTCCCTTCCCTTTTTGGGATCTTCTTTCCCTTTTTGGGATTTCCCTTCTCTTCCCTTTTTGGGATTCCCTTTCCCTTTCTTTTTTGGGATTCCCCTTCCCTTTTTGGGATTCTCCTTCCCTTCCCTTTTTGGGATTCCACTTCCCTTCCCTTTTTGGGATCTTCTTTCCCTTTTTGGGATTCCCTTTCCCTTTTTTGCGATTCCCCATTCTTTTTTTGGGATTCTCCTTCCCTTCCCTTTTTGGGATTCCACTTCCCTTCCCTTTTTGGGATCTTCTTTCCCCTTTTTGGGATTCCCCTTTCCTATTTGGGATTCTCTTTCCCTTTTTGGGCTTCCCTTTCCCTTTTTGGGATTCCCCTTCCCTTTCGCTTTTTGGGATTTTCATGGATCCAGCTTTGGAGCATTGGCTTCTCTTGGCGTCTCCCGAAATCCAGAGAAAAACGGGAAAAATCCCCGGCCCCGTCCTCGGCTTCCACATCCCAGCTCCGGGAATTCCAGGCTGGGAAAGCTCTGGGATCACAGCCACCCCCCCTGGAGCCAGGAATTCCCGGGATTCCTGGGATTTTCCATCCCGAAGGATTCCAGGATTCCACAGCCCTGGGGAAAAAAAAATCCCAGGGAATAAAATCCTGGGAAAAAAAATTCCCTGGGAAAAAATTCCAGGGGAAAAAATTCCCAGGGGAAAAAAATCCTGGGAAAAAATAATTCCAGGGAAAAAAATCCTGGGGAAAAAAATTCCGTGAAAAAAAAATTCCAGGAGAAAAAAATTCCCAGGGAAAAAAATCCTGGGAAAAAAAATTCCAGGGAAAAAATCCCAGGGAAAAAAAAAATCCTGGAGAAAAAATTCCAGGGAAAAAAAATCCTGGGAAAAAATTCCAGGGAAAAAAAAATCCTGGGAAAAAAATTCCCAGGGAAAAAAAATCCTGGGGAAAAAATCCTGGGAAAAAGAAAACTCCAGGGAAAAAAAATCCTGGGAAAAAATTCCAGGGGAAAGAAAATCCAGGAAAAAAAAATTCCAAGGAAAAAAATCCCAGGGAAAAAAAATCCAGGGAAAAAAAAATTCCAGGGAAAAAAAATCCCAGGGGAAAAAAATCCTGGAAAAAAAATCCCAGGGGAAAAAAATTCCAGGAAAAAAAATCCAGGAAAAAAAAACAATCCCAGGGGAAAAAAAAATCCCAGGGGAAAAATTCCAGGGAAGAAATCCCAGGGAAAAAAAAATCCCAGGGAAAAAAAATCCTGGGAAAAAAAAATCCCAGGGAAAAAGAAATTCCAGGGAAAAAAATCGTGGGGAAAAAAAATCCAGGAAAAAAAATTCTGGGAAAAAAAAATCCCAAGGGAAAAGAAACCCCAGGGATGAAAAAACCCCTGGGATTTTCCAACCCGAAGAATTCCCTGGAAACCCACGGGAATGTTTGGGAATTCCTGGGGCAGGTGGAGGAGGAGCTGCAGGAGCAGGAGTTCCTGGATCGCTGCTTCCAGGAGATGCTGGAGGAGGAGGAGCGGGATTGGTTCATCCCGGCCCGGGAGCTGGAGCAGGGAAAGGCGGCCGGCGGGAACGGCGGGAATGGGAACGGGGATATCCTGGTGAGGGATCCTTGGGAATGCTGGGAATGTTGGGAATGTTGGGAATGTTGGGAATTGGGGAATGGGAATGGGGAATGGGGATTGGGAATTGGGAATTGGGGAATGGGAATTGGGAATTGGGAATTGGGAAATGGGAATTGGGGAATGGGAATTGGGAATTGGGAATTGGGGAACGGGAACGGGGAATTGGGGAATGGGAATTGGGAATGGGAATTGGGGAATGGGAATGGGAATTGGGAATGGGGAACGGGAACGGGGAATTGGGGAATGCGAATCAGGAAACGGGAATTGGGAATTGGGAATGGGGAAATGGGGATTGGGATTGGGAACGGGAACCGGGAATTGGGAACCGGAGGTTGGGAACTGGGAAATGGGAATTGGGAACTGGGAAATGGGAACCGGGAATTTGGAATGGGGAAATAGGGAATGGGAACCAGGAAAGGGGAATTGAGAAACGGGAATTGGGGAATGGGGAATTGGGGATTGGGAACCAGGGGTTGGGAACTGGGAACCAGGAATTGGGGAATGCAAACCAGGGAATGGGGGAACCGGGAATGGGGAAATGGGGAAATGGGGAATTGGGAACTGGGAACGGAGAGTTGGGAATGAGAACCGGGAATTGGGGATTGGGGAATTGGGAAACAGGAATGGGGAAATGGAAACCGGGAATTGGGAACTGGGAACCGGGACCTGCTCCAGGGTGCCCCAGGGAGTGGACACGGCGGGAACGGGGACAATGACATCCAGGTGAGGGAAATTGGGAATTGGAAACTGGGAATGGGGAATTGGGAATTGGGAAGTGGGAACCGGGAAACGGGGCTTGGGCTGGGGCTTGTCCCATCCTTGGGATTATCCCGTGCTTGGGATTGTCCTGTCCTTGGCATTGGGATGTCTTTGGGATTGTCCCATTTCTGGGATTGTCCCGGCTTTGGGATCGGCCCAGAATCCCCGGGAGCACCCAAGGCCCAGCTGGCTCCAGCTGGAAAAGCGGGAAAGGGCCGGGCTGGGGACCCCAAACCCCGGGAATTCCCTTGGGAACCCAGAATCCCGGGAATTCCCTTGGGGAAACCCCCGCCCAGCCCAGGGAGGTGAGAATTCCCAACATTCCCGCCATTCCCGACACCAAAATTCCGTCTTTTTCCCCAGAGCAAAAGCAACTTGAACCCGGACGCCAAAGAATTCGTGCCCGGAGTGAAATACTGACCCTGAGCCCTGCTCCAGGGGAAAAATTCCCAAGGGAAAAAAATTCCAGGGAAAAAAATTGCAGGGAAAAAAAATCCTGGGGAAAAAATATTCCAGGGAAAAAATTCCAGGGAAAAAAATTCCAGGGAAAAAAATTCCAGGGAAAAAAAATCCCGGGGAAAAAATCCCAGGAAAAAAAATCCTGGGGAAAAAATATTCCAGGGAAAAAAATTCCAGGGAAAAAAATTCCAGGGAAAAAAAAAAATTCCAGGGGAAAAGTTCCCAGGGGAAAAAAATTCCAGGGAAAAAAATCCCGGGAAAAAAATTCCCAGGGAAAAAAAATCCCAGGGAAAAAAAATCCAGGGAAAAAAAATCCAGGGAAAAAAAATCCCGGGGAAAAAATCCCAGGAAAAAAAATCCTGGGGAAAAAATATTCCAAGGAAAAAATTCCCAGGGAAAAAAAATTCCAGGGAAAAAAAAAATCCAGGGAAAAAAAATCCCGGGGAAAAAATTCAAGGAAAAAAATTCCCAGGGAAAAAAAATCCCAGGGGAAAAAAATTCCAGGGAAAAAATTCCAGGGGAAAGAAATTCCCAGGGAAAAAAAATTCCCAGGAAAAAATTCCCAGGGAAAAAAAAAATTCCCAGGGAAATAAGTTCCCAGGGAAAAAAAATTTATGGGGAAAAGGGTCAGGGTTTGGTGCTTTTTTGGTGGAGGAGTTTTTGGGGATCCGTGGTTTTTGTGGAATGGGATTTTTTAGGATCCCGGATTTTTCGGGATCCCTGGTTTCTCAGGAATGAGATTTTAGGGATCCCTGATGTTTCTGGAATGGGATTTTTCGGGATCCCTGCTTTTTGTGGAATGGGATTTTTCGGGATCCTTGTTTTGTCTGGAACGGGATTTTTTGGGATCCCTGATCTTTCTGGAATGGGAATTGATTTTTCTGGAATGGGATTTTTGGGGGATCCTTGTTTTGTCTGGAATGAGATTTTTTAGGATCCCTGATTTTTTGGGATCCCTGATCTTTCTGGAATGGGATTTTTTAGGGATCCTCGGTTTTTCTGGCATAGGATTTTTTGGGATCCCCATTTTTTCTGGAATGGGATCCCTGGTTTTTTCTGGAATGGGATTTTTTTGGGATCCCTGATTTTTGTGGAATGGCATTTTTGGGGATCCTCGGTTTTTCTGGAATGGGAATTTTTGGGATCCTTGTTTTGTCTGGAATGGGATTTTTTAGGATCCCTGGTTTTTGTGGAATGGGATTTTTTGGGGATCCCTGATTTTTCTGGAATGGGATCCCCATTTTTTCTGGAATGGAATTTTTTTGGATCCTTGTTTTGTCTGGAATGAGATTTTTTAGGATCCCTGATTTTTTGGGATCCCCGTTTTTTTCTGGAATGGGATTTTTTTCGGGATCCCCCAAAATTCCTCCCGATGGAAGCCGAGCCGGGGGGGTGGGGGAGGGGGATCCTGCCAATTCCAGAGGGGATTTTTTGGGTTTTTTTTTTAGGATTCCCCAAATTCCTCTTCCCCCTGAAGCTGATCCAACATTCCAACCCCCCGAGGGATGAAATTCCAAGGAAAACCAGGGAAAGGAGAGGGAGCCCCGCCCTGAGGGGTATTTTGGGATGTCCTGATCCCTTTTCCCAAGGATCCTGGGATTCCATCGGAATTCCTTCCCCACCCACGGGAGGATGGATTTCCCCGAATCCCAAATTTCTGCAATCCCAAAGTTCTGAAATCCCGGGAAAGGGGGAGATTTTTCCAGCTGGGAAATCCCAAGCCGGGGAAAGCAGGAACTTTTTGGGATCGGGAATCCCAATCCAGGGAATTTTTTGGGAATTGGGAATCCAGGATAAAAAGAAAAAAAAAAATGGAATTTCTCCAGGGCTGAAATCCCAATCCAGGGAAATCAGGAACTTTCTGGAACTGGGAATCCCCATCGAGGGAAATCGGGAATTTTTGGGGATTGGGAATCCCTGTCCAGGGAAATTGGGAACTTTTTGGGATTGGGAACCCCAATCCAGGGAATCAGGAATTCTTTGGGATCAGGAATCCCTCTCCGTGGAAATCAGGAACTTTCTGGGACTGGGAATCCAAATCCAGGGAAATTTGGAACATTTTGGGATTGGGAATCCCCATGCAGGGAATGCCGGAGCATCCCAAGGTCAGAAATCCCCATCCAGGGAAATTTGGAATGTTCTGGAACTGGGAATCCTTATCCAGAGGAAATGGGAGCTCCTTGGGGTCAGAAATCCCTGTGCAGGGAAATCGGGAACTTTTTGGGATGGGGAATCCCTGTCCAGGGAAATTGGGAGATTCCCAAGGTCAGAAAACCCATCCAGGGAAATCTGGAATGTTCTGGAATTGGGAATCCCTATATCCAGGGAAATCGGGAATTTTCGGGATTGGGAACCCCAATCCAGGCAATCAGGAATTCTTTGGGATTGGGAAAGCCTCTCCAAGGAAATCAGGAGCTCCTTGGGATCAGGAATCCCTCCCCAGGGAAATCAGGAATGTTCTGGAACTGGGAATCCCAATCCAGGGAAATTGGGAACTTTTTGGGATTGGGAATCCCCATGCAGGGAACGCAGGAGCATCCCAAGGTCAGAAATCCCAATCCCAGGGAAATCAGGAATGTTCTGGAATTGGGAATCCCCATCCAGGGAAATTGGGAACATTTTGGGATTGGGAATCCATGTCCAGGGAAATTGGGAGATTCCCAAGGTCAGAAATCCCCATCCAGGGAATCAGGAACGTTCTGGAACTGGGAATCCCTATATCCAGGGAAATTGGGAACTTTTTGGGATTGGGAACCCCAATCCAGGGAATCGGGAATTCTTTGGGATTGGGAAAGCCTCTCCAAGGAAATCAGGAGCTCTTTGGGATCGGGAATCCCTCTCCGTGGAAATCGGGAACTTTCTGGAACTGGGAATCCCCATCCAGGGAAATTGGGAACATTTTGGGATTGGGAATCCTTATCCAAGGAAATCAGGAGCTCTTTGGGATTGGGAATCCCTGTCCAGGGAAATTGGGAGATTCCCAAGGTCAGAAAACCCCATCCAGGGAAATCAGGAACGTTCTGGAACTGGGAATCCCCATATCCAGGGAAATTGGGAATTTTGGGGGATTGGGAATCCCTATATCCATGGAAATCAGGAGTGGTTTGGGATCGGGAATCCCTATCCGTGGAAATCTGGAACTTTCTGGAACTGGGAATCCCCATCCAGGGAATGCAGGAGATTCCCAAGGTCAGAAATCCCAATCCAGGGAAATCAGGAACTTTTTGGGATTGGGAATCCCTCTCCATGGAGATCAGGAGCTCTTTGGGATCACAAATCCCAAAGCAGAGCCACCAGGGGCTTTTCCAGGGCCGGTGGGGGATCCCGGGAAATTCCTGCGTTCTCCGGTCAATCTGGGATCAGCGGGACCAGGGAGCTGAATGGGGCTGAGCTCCCGGAATTCCTGAGCTCAGGGAATTCCTGAGCTCAGGGAACTGAATTCCACAGGAATTCCTGAGCTCATGGAATTTTCCAGTTCGTGGAATTCCTGAGCTCGTGGAATTGAATTCCCAGCTCGTGGAATTCCTGAGCTCATGGAATTCCCCAGCTTGTGGATTTGAATTCCTGAGCTCATGGAATTCCTGAGCTTGTGGAATTCCCAGCTCACGGAATTCCTGAGCTCTTGGAATTCCCAGCTCATGGAATTCCTGAGCTCGTGGAATTTTCCAGCTCATGGAATTCCTGAGCTCAGGGAATTGAATTCTCCAGCTCATGGAATTCTCCAGCTCATGGAATTCCTGAGCTTATGGAATTCCTGAGCTCATGGAACTGAATTCCGCAGGAATTCCCGAGCTCAGGGAGTTCTCCAGCTCACGGAATTCCTGAGCTTGTGGAATCCCTGAGCTCATGGAATTCCTGAGTTCATGGAATTCTCCAGCTCACGGAATTCCCCAGCTTGTGGAATTGAATTCCTGAGCTCAGGGAATTGAATTCTCCAGCTCATGGAATTCCTGAGCTCATGGAATTGAATTCCACAGGAATTCCTGAGCTCAGGGAGTTCTCCAGCTCATGGAATTCCCAGCTCGTGGAATCCCTGAGCTCCTGGAATTCCTGAGTTCAGGGAACTCCTGAGCTCATGGAATTGAATTCCTGAGCTCATGGAATTTCTGAGCTCGTGGGATTCTCCAGCTCCCGGAATTCCTGAGCTCATGGAATTCCTGAGCTCATGGAATTCCCCAGCTCACAGAATTCCTGAGCTTGTGGAATTCCCAGCTCACGGAATTCCTGAGCTCATGGGATTGAATTCTCCAGCTCATGGAATCCCTGAGCTCATGGAATTTTCCAGTTCGTGGAATTCCTGAGCTCGTGGAATTCCCCAGCTCATGGAATTGCCCAGTTCATGAAATTCCTGAGTTCATGGAATTCCTGAGCTCGTGGAATTGAATTCCCAACTCATGGAATTCCTGAGCTCATGGAATTTTCCAGCTCATGGAATCCCTGAGCTTGTGCAATTAAATTCTCCAGCTCACAGAACTGAATTCCACAGGAATCCCTGAGCTCAGGGAGTTCTCCAGCTCATGGAATTCCCGGGCTCATGGAATTCCTGAGCTCATGGAATTCCCCAGCTCGTGGATTTGAATTCCTGAGCTCATGGAACTCCTGAGCTCATGGAATTCTTGAGCTCGTGGAATTGAATTCCCAACTCATGGAACTCCTGAGCTCATGGAATCCCTGAGCTCATGGAATCCCCCAGCTCCTGGAATTCCCGGCTCCCAGCACTTCCCACATTTCCCAGCCCCCGTGGGAGCGGCGGCCCCGTGGAACTCCCCCCCCCAACCCCGGTTGGGATCCATCCCACCTTCTCCCCTCCTCCTCCTCTTCCCGCTTTTCCTTGGATTTCTCTGCTGCAGTTCCCTCCTCCCCCCTTCCCCGTGCTGTAAATTTCGGGATTTATCCCAAATAAACTCTTCTTGGAAGGGAGCGGGGCCGGCGCTTTCCTGGGAAAACCGCGGGCTCTCCTTGGAGCTGCTCTCCCCGGGAATTCCCATCGCTGGCGCTTCCTTTTCCCAAAAGGGATTTTTCCCAGGTTTTTTTTCCCTCCCTGGGAAGTGGGAATTGCCCCAAAGTCCCTGCCCGGGGATGTCACATCCCCGATCCCAATCCTTGGGATTTGCCCCTTCCTGCTTTTCCTTGGGGGCGGAGCCCTCCCTGCCTCTGCTGGCAGGCTCAGCGCCCCGATCCCGATCCCAATCCCAGTCCCAAATCCAATCCCAATCCCATTGCTGTTCCCATCCCAATCCTGTTCCCACTCCCATTCTCATTCCATTCCCACTCCCATTCCAATCCCAATCCCATTCTCAATCCCATTCCCAATCCCAACCCCATTCCCACTCCCAATTCTGTTCCCATTCCTGTGCTCCCATTCCCAATCCCACTCCCGATCCCATTCCCAATCCCATTCCCCATTCCCAATCTCGTTCCTGTTCCCAATCCTGTTCCCACTCCCAGTCCTGTTCCCATTCCCAATCCCACTCTGGGCCGTTCCCGTTCCCATTCCTCCAACCCCATCCCGATCCCATCCCATTCCCACCCTGCCCCAGCCCCACTGCCCCACTCCCAAACTGCCCCATCCCGATATTCCCGTCCTGATATTCCCACCCCGACATTCCCAGCCCCACTTTGCCCCATTCCCACACTCCCGTCCCTATCCTGTCCCATCCCGCCCCATCCCCAAATTCCCATCTCCAGCCTTCTCCATCCTCGGAGTCCCATCCCCGTCCCACCCCATCCCCATCCAGCCCCATTCCCGTGCTCCCATTCCCATCCCTGTGGAGTCATCACATTCTGATCCAGGCGTCGGCTCCGCTCCTGACACACCCGCTGGCACACAGCCCCATTCCCATTCCCATCCCCATCCTGCCCCATTCCATCCCTGTCCTGCCCCATTCCCACTCACCCATCTACATTCCCATCCAGCTCCCATTCCCACTCTGCCATGCCCATCCCACTCCATTCCCATCTCCCATTCCCCCTTCCCTATCCTCATCCTATTTCCACTTCCATCCCTCTCCCACCCCATTCTCATCCCCGTTCCCACTCTTCCATTCCCACTCTCCCATCCCCATCCCATTCCCACATCTCCCATTCCCCCATCCCCATTCCTACTCCCATCCCAAACCCCATTCCGTCACCCCATCCCCATTCCCACCCCATCCCCATCCCATTCCCACTCCCCCATCCCTATCCTGCCCCATTCCCATCTCCCATCCCCATTCCTACTCCCATCCCAAGCCCCATTCCCACTGTCCCATCCCATTCCCACTCTTCCACTCCCACTCTGCCATCCCCATCCCATTCCCACTCTCCCATCCCTATCCCACTTCATTCCCATCCCCATTCCCGCTTCCCTATCCCCATCCTATTCCCTCTCCCATCCCTATCCTGCCCCATCCCCATCTCCCATTCCCACTCTTCCACTCCCACTCCCCCATCCCCATTCCTACTCCCATCCCAATCCCCATTCCCACCCCATCACCCCTTCCCAAATCCCCGCTCCCCCATCCCCATTCCACTCTCCCATCTCCCATTCCCACTTCCTTATCCCCGCCCCATTCCCACCCCATCCCCACTCTCCCAATCCCCATTCCCATCTCCCATTCCCACTCTCCCACTCTCCCATCCCCATTCCTACTCCCATCCCAAGCCCCATTCCCACCCCATCACCCCCTTCCCATTCCCCCATCCCATCTCCATCCCATTCTCACCCTCTCATCCCTATCCCAGCCCAGCCCCATTCCCACTTCGCTATCCCCATCCCATCCCCACTCTCCCATCCCCATTCCCACCCCATCCCCATTTCCATCCCATTCCCATTCCCACTTCCCTATCCCCATCCCATCCCCATCCCATTCCCATTCCCGCCCCATTCCCATCCCATTCCCATCCCCATTCCCACTCCATTCCCACCCCATTCCCACCCCATTCCCATCCCCTCGGGGCAGTGCAACCGTTTTATTGCCGAGCCACGAACCCTCACCCGGGGCCTCCCCTCGGGGCTCCTCCCGGGACTTCCCGGAGCTCCCCCCGGGATTTTCCAGAGCTCCCCCCGAGCATTCCCGGGGCTCCCCCCGGGCATTTTCCAGGGCTCTCCCCCCCGGGTATTTTCGGGTTTCTCCTCGCAGGTATTTTCGGGATTCCCTTCGGGTATTTTCGGGGCTCTCTCCCTGGGTATTTCCGGAGTTCTTCTCCCGGGTATTTTCGGGGCTCTCTCCCTGGGTATTTCCGGAGTTCTTCTCCCGGGTATTTTCAGGGTTCCCCCCGGGTGTTTTCGGGGCTGCTCCGGGGTATTTTCGGGGCTCTCTCCCCAGGAATTTTCGGGGTTCTCCCCCCCGGGTATTCGGGTTTCCCCCGGGTATTTTTGGGGCACCCTCTCCGGGTATTTTCAGGGTTCTCCTCCCGGGTATTACCGGGGCTGCTCTGGGGTATTTTTGGGGCTCTCTCCCCGGGTGTTTTTGGGGTTCCCCCCAGGTATTTTCGGGTTCCCCCCGGGTATTTTTGGGGCTCTCCCCCTGGGTATTTTCGGGTTCCCCCCGGGTATTTTTTGGGCTCTCTCCGGGGTATTTTCGGGGCTCTCTCCGGGTATTTTTCGGGCTCTCCCCCTGGGTATTTTCGGGGCTGCCTCTGGGTATTTTCGGGTTCTCCCCGGGTATTTTTGGGGCACCCTCTCCAGGGTATTTTTGGGGCTCTTCCGGGGTATTTTCGGGGCTCTCTCCGGGTATTTTCGGGGTTCTTCTCCCGGGTATTTTCGGGTTCCCCCCGGGTATTTTCGGGGTTCCCCCCGGGTATTTTCCGGGGCTGCTCCGGGGTACATTTGGGGCTCTCTCCGGGTATTTTCGGGGTTCTCCTCGGGTATTTTCGGGGGCTCTCTCCCCAGGTATTTTCGGATTCCCCCCGGGTATTTTCGGGTTCCCCTGGGCATTTCCGGGGCTCTCCCCGGGTATTTTCGGGGTTCTCCTCCCGGGTATTTTCGGGTTCCCCCGGGGTATTTTTGGGGCACTCTCCCCAGGAATTTTCGGGGTTCTCCTCCCGGGTATTTTCATGTTCCCCCCGGGTATTTTTGGGGCTCTCTCCGGGTATTTTTGGGGTTCCCCTCCCGGGTATTTTTGGGGCACTCTCCCCAGGAATTTTCGGGGACTCTCTCCCCAGGTTCTTTCAGTTTTCCCTCGGGTATTTTTTGGGCTCTCTCCAGGGTATTTTCGGGGTTCCCCCCGGGTATTTTCGGGGCTCCCCCCGGGCATTCCTGGGGTTGCTCCGCGGTATTTTTGGGGCTCTCTCCCAGAGGAATTTTCGGGGGCTCTCTCCCCAGGTATTTTCGGGTTCCCCCTGGGCATTCCCGGGGCTGCTCCGGGGTATTTTTGGGGTTCTCCTCCCGGGTATTTTTGGGGCACTCTCCCCAGGAATTTTCGGGGTTCTCCTCCCGGGTATTTTCATGTTCCCCCCGGGTATTTTTGGGGCTCTCCCCGGGTATTTTCGGGGCTCTCCCCGGGCATCCCGCGCCGTTCCGGGGCTCAGAACTGGTGGGTGTAGAAGACCTGGACGTTCTGGGCGCGGTCCAGCGGCAGCGCCGCGCCCGCCGTGCGCGCTCCCAGGCGCGCCGCGCCCAGCGCCGAGGAGCGCCTCAGCCGCAGGAGGCTGAACCGGGACAGCGCCCGGCCCGCGGGCTCGGCCCGCGCCCGCGACAGCACCGCGATGAAACCTGCGGGGGCAAAGGGGAGGGGGTCAGGGGAAACAAATCCCAAAAAAAAAAACCCAAAGAAAACCCTAAAAAAACCCCAAAACCCCCCCAAAAACTACCCTGAAACCCCCGCGACAGCACCGCCACGAACCCTGCGGGGGCACCGGGGGGAGGAGGGGGTCAGGGGAAACAAATCCCAAAAAAACCCCCCAAAAAACCCCAAAAAACACCCCCAGATGAACCCTGCGGCATTGGGGAGGGGGTCAGGGGAAACAAATCCCAAAAAACCCCAAAAAAACCACAAAAAAAAACCCCAAAAACTACCCTGAAACCCCTGCGACAGCACCGCCAGGAACCCTGCAGCATTGGGGAGGGGGTCAGGGGAAACAAATCCCAAAAAAACCCCCCCAAAAAACCCCTAAAAAAACCCCAAAACCCCCCAAAAAACTACCCTGAAACCCCTGCGACAGCACCGCCAGGAACCCTGCGGAGGCATCGGGGGGAGGAGGGGGTCAGGGGAAACAAATCCCCCCCCAAAAAAACAAACCCCCCCCCCAAAAAAACCCTAAAAAAAACCCCTAAAAAACTCCAAAAAACCCAAAAAAAACCCCCCAAAAAACCCCCAAAAATCCCCCCAAAATCCCCCAAAAATCCCCCCAAAATCCCCTAAAAAACCCCCCAAAAAAACCTCCAAAAAAACCCCCAAAAAAACCCCCAAAACCCACCCCGAAACCCCTGTGCCAGCACCGTGATGAACCCTGCAGAGGCACCGGGGGGAGGAGGGGGTCAGGGGAAACAAATCCCCAAAAAAAAAAACCCAAAAAAAAACCCCTCAAAAAAGCCCAAAGAAACCCAAAAAAAACCCCTCAAAAAACCCCAAAGAAACCCAAAAAAAACCCCTCAAAAAAGCCCAACCCCCCCCCAAAAAACCCCCCAAAACCCCCAAAAAACCCCCAAAAAACCCACCCAGATGAACCCTGCGGCATCGAGGGGAGGGGGTCAGGGGAAACAAAGCCCCCCAAAAAAACCCCAAAAAAACCCCCCAAAAAATCCAAAAAAACCCCCAAACAACCCCCAAAAAACCCCTTAGAAAAACCCAAAAAAACCCCCCAAAAAACACAAAAAAACCCCCCAAAAAACCCCCCAAAAAAACCCCCCAAAATCCCCCAAAAAACTCCCCCAAAACCCCAAAACAAAACCAAAACACCCCCCCAAAAAAAAACCCCAAAAAAACCCCAAAAAGAACCCAACCCCCCCCCGAACCCCCCCGCGCTCACCGGCCCGCAGCCGCTCCCAGCTGTTCCACACGGAGCCCACGCAGAGGATGGGCAGCCCCAGCTCGCCCTGGAACAGACTCTGCGGGGACAGGGACACTCAGTGGGGACAGGGACACTCAGGTGACACTCAGTGGGGACAGGGACACTCAGGTGACACTCAGCAGGGGCCGGTGGCACCCTGGTGACACTCAGGTGGGGACGGTGGCACTCAGCAGGGGCTGGTGACACTCGGGAGGGGACAGGGACACTGAGCAGGGGATGGTGGCACTCGGGAGGAGATGGTGACACCCCGGTGACACTCAGCGGGGACAGGGACAGCAGGAGGGAACGGTGGCACTCGGGAGGGGACAGTGACACTCAGCAGGGGACGGGGACACTCGGGAGGGGAAGGTGACACTCAGGGGGGGACAGGGACACTCAGCAGGGGCCGGTGGCACTCGGGAGGGGATGGGGACACTCAGGACGGGATGGTGATGCTCAGGGGGAGATGGTGACACTCATGGGGGGACAGTGACACCCCGGGGATACTCAGGAGGGGACGGTGACACTCGGGAGGGGATGGTGACATTCAGGAAGGGACATGGACACCCCGGTGACACTCAGGAGGGGCCTGTGGCACTCGGGAGGGGATGGTGACACCCAGGTGACACCCCAGAGGGGCCGGTGACACTCGGGAGGGGATGGTGACACTCAGATGGGGGACAGTGACACCCTGGAGGGGCTGGTGACACTTGGGAGGGGCTGGTGGCACTCAGGGGGGGACAGGGACACTCAGGGGGGGACAGTGGCACTCAGGACGGGATGGTGACACTCAGCAGGGCCGGTGGCATTCAGGAGGGGACGGTGGCACTCGGGAGGGGACGGGGACACCCCAGTGACACTGAGGTTGGGACGGGGGCACCCCGGGGACACTCAGCAGGGCCGGTGACATTCGGGAGAGGCCAGGGACGCTCAGGAGGGACTGGTGGCACTCAGGAGGGGATGGTGACACCCGGGTGACACTCGGGAGCGGATGGGGACACTCAGCAGGGCCAGTGACACTCGGGAGGGACGGTGACACTCGGGAGGGGCCAGGGACACTCGGGGGGGGGACGGTGGCACTCAGCGGGGACGGTGACACTCAGGAGGGGCCAGGGACACTCAGGAGGGGCTGGTGACACTCGGGAGGGGACAGTGGCACTCAGGGGGGGACAGTGACACTCAAGAGTGGACGGTGGCACTCGGGAGGGGCCGGTGGCACTTGGCGGAGGACAGTGACATTCAGGGGGGTCTGGTGACACTCGGGAGGGGATGGTGACACCCCAGTGACACTCAGGACGGGATGGTGGCACTCAGGACAGGACTGTGACACTCAGGTGGGGACGGTGACACCCCGGTGACACTCAGCGGGGACAGGGACAGCAGGAGGGGGCGGTGGCACTCTGGAGGGGATGGGGACACTCGGGACAGGACGGTGGCATTCAGGAGGGGACAGTGACACCCCAGTGACACTCAGGAGGAGCCGATGGCACTTGGGAGGGGATGGGGACACCCCGGTGACACTCAGGAGGGGACAGTGGCACTCAGCAGGGCCGGTGACACTCGGGAGAGGCCAGGGACACTCAGGAGGGGATGGTGACACTCGGGACAGGACGGTGGCACTCAGGACGGGATGGTGACACCCTGGTGACACTCGGGAGCAGACGGTGACACCCTGGAGGGGCCGGGGACACTCAGCAGGGCCAGTGACACTCGGGAGGGGCGGTGGCACTCGGGAGGGGACAGGGACACCCCAGTGACACTCAGCAGGGGCTGGTGGCACTCGGGAGGGGACGGGGACACGCGGGACAGGACAGTGGCACTCAGCGGGGCCGGTGGCACTCAGGACAGGATGGGGACACTCTGGAGAGGCTGGTGGCACTTGGGAGGGGACGGTGGCACTAGGGAGGGGACAGTGACAGTGGGAGGCCGGTGGCACTCAGCAGGGGATGGTGGCACCCTGGTGACACTCAGGAGGGGCTGGTGACACTCAGCAGGGCCGCTGGCACTTGGGAGGGGCCGGTGGCACTTGGGGGGGGACGGTGACACCCAGGACGGGATGGTGACACTCAGGACAGGACGGTGGCACTCGGGAGGGGACAGGGACACCCAGGAGGGGCCAGGGACACTCAGGGGGGACGGTGGCACTCAGGTGACACTTAGCAGGGGCCGGTGGCACTCGGGAGGGGACAGTGACACCCCGGTGGTACTCAGGAGGGGCCGGGGACACTCAGGACAGGACAGTGACACTTAGCAGGGGCCGGTGGCATTCAGGAGGGGACGGTGACACCCCAGTGACACTCAGGAGGGGACGGGGACACTCGGGAGGGGCCAGTGACACTCGGGGGGGGATGGTGGCACTTGGAGGGGGACAGTGACACTCAGCGGGGACGGTGACACTCAGGAGGGGCCAGGGACACTCAGGACGGGACAGTGGCACTCAGGGGGGGACAGTGACACTCGGGAGGGGACGGTGGCACTCAGCGGGGACGGTGACATTCAGGGGGGTCTGGTGACACTCGGGAGGGGATGGTGACACCCCAGTGACACTCAGGAGGGGCCGATGGCACTTGGGAGGGGATGGGGACACCCCGGTGACACTCAGGAGGGGACAGTGGCACTCAGCAGGGCCGGTGACACTCGGGAGAGGCCAGGGACACTCAGGAGGGGATGGTGACACCCTGGAGGGGCTGGTGACACTCGGGAGGGGACAGGGACACTCGGGACAGGACGGTGGCGCTCAGGACGCGATGGTGACACCCTGGTGACACTCGGGAGTGGGACGGTGACACCCTGGAGGGGCCGGGGACACTCAGGTGGGGGACAGTGACACTCGGGAGGGGCGGTGGCACTCGGGAGGGGATGGGGACACCCCGGTGACACTCAGCGGGGACGGTGGCACTCAGGAGGGGACTGTGGCACTCAGGACGGGATGGTGACATTCAGCGGGGACGGTGGCACTCAGGGGGGGATGGTGACACTCGGGAGGGGACAGAGGCACCCTGGAGGGGCCGGTGACACTCAGGAGGGGCCGGTGACACTCGGGAGGGGATGGTGGCATTCAGGAGGTGACGGTGACACCCCGGTGACACTCAGGGGGGCCGGTGACACCCCAGAGGGGCCGGTGACACTCGGGAGGGGACGGTGACACTCAGATGGGGGACAGTGACACCCTGGAGGGGCTGGTGACACTTGGGAGGGGCTGGTGACACTCAGGAGGGGACAGGGACACTCAGGGGGGGACAGTGGCACTCAGGAGGGGCCGATGGCACTCAGGACGGGATGGTGACACTCAGCAGGGCCAGTGACACCCCGGTGGCACTCAGGAGGGCCGGTGACACTCAGGATGGGACAGTGACAGTCAGGGGGGCCGGTGACACCCCGGTGACACTCAGGAGGGAACAGTGACACCCCGGTGACACTCAGGGGGGCCGGTGACACTCAGGATGGGACGGTGGCACTCAGGACGGGACAGTGGCACTTCAGGGGGGGCTGGTGACACTCAGGACGGGATGGTGACACTCAGCAGGGCCGGTGACACTCAGGGTGGCCGGTGACACCCCGGTGACACTCAGGGGGGCCGGTGACACCCCGCTGTCCCCGCTGTCCCCGCTGTCCCCCCCCCGGGCCCCTCACCTGGTGGGTTTTGGGCAGCACGGCCACCACGTGGCGCGCCAGCACCTCGCCCGCCCGGGTGAAGAGGTGGCAGCACAGGGGGTCCCCGAGCTGGGCACCTGCGGGGGGGACGGGCAGGGGGTGGCACCGGGACCCGCCAGGGGACCCGCGGGGACACGGGCCACCCCCCCTCGGTGTCCCCCGGAGCTCAGGGGGTGGCACCTGGGTGTCCCCACCCCCGGGAAGGGCAGAGGGTGCTCGGGGGCAAAGGTGCGGCCGGGGCAGAGAGCAGGGAGTGGCAGCGGCGGGGACAGAGGGGACAGAGGGGACAGAGGGGACAAAGGGGACAAAGAGGACAGAGGGGGACAGAGGGGACAGAGGGGACAAAGGGGACAGAGGGGACAGAGGGGGCAGGGACAGAGGGGACAGGGACAGAGGGGGCAGGGACACAGGGGACAGAGGGGACAAAGGGGACAGAGGGGACAGAGGGGACAGAGGGGACAGAGGGGCAGAGGGGGCAGGGACAGAGGGGACAGAGGGGACAGAGGGGACAAAGGGGACAGGGACACAAGGGACGGGGGAAAGGGGACAGGGACAGAGGGGGACAGGGACAGAGGGGACAAAGTCGGGACAGGGACAACGAGGACAATGGGGACAGGGACAAGGGGGACAGTGATAAAGGGGTGGACAGGGACAGAGGGGTGACAAAGGGGACAGGGACAGAGGGGACGGGAACAGAGGGACAGAGGGGACAGGAACACAGGGGACAGGACAGGGACAAGGGGACAAGAGGGACAGGGACAAGGGGGACAAAGTGGGGACAGGGACAACGAGGACAATGGAGACAGGGATAGAGGGGACAGGAGGGACAAAGGGGACAAAGGGGACAGGGACACAGGGGAGACAAAGGGGACAGGGACAGAGGGGGACAGGGACAGAGGGACAGAGGGGACAGGAACACAGGGGACAGGACAGGGACAAGGGGACAAGAGGGACAGGGACAAGGGGGACAAAGTGGGGACAGGGACAACGAGGACAATGGAGACAGGGATAGAGGGGACAGGAGGGACAAAGGGGACAAAGGGGACAGGGACACAGGGGAGACAAAGGGGACAGGGACAGAGGGGGACAGGGACAGAGGGACAGAGGGGACAGGGACAGTAAGGACAATGGGGACAGGGACAGAGGGGACAGGGACAGAGAGGACAAAATGGGGACAGGGACAATGGGGACAAGCGGGACAGGGACAGAGGGGACAGAGGGGACAGAGGGAACAGGGACAATGCGGACAGGGGACAGGACAACGGGGACAGGGACAGAGGGGACAAAGTGGGGACAGGGACAACGAGGACAATGGGGACAGGGACAGAGGGGACAGAGGGGACAGGTTTGGGGACACTCCCCAGCCGTCCCGGTGTCCGTACCCTCGGCCAGGCGCTGGCAGAAGCCGGCGAATTTGGATTTCTGGAAGGAGCGGTAGAGGTGCGTCAGCAGCCCCATCCTGTCCGACACCTGCGGGGACAGGGGGACAACAGGGACACCCCCGGGTGAGCTTTGGGGACCCCCCCGGGGCACCCCGAGGTGCCAGGGCGTGGCTGGGGCCGTCCCCAAATCCCGGCACGCGGCTCTGAGCCGCCCCGGGCCCCGAAACACGGCCCGGGGCCACGCCGGGGTCCTGAAATCCATCCCAAAACCTCTATGGACCCCAAAATCCATCCCACAGCCCCTCCAGGACCCCAAAATTTATCCCAAAACTCCTCCGGGACCCTAAAATCCATCCCAAAACCTCTATGGACCCTCCAGGACCCCAAAATCCATCCCAAAACTCCTCTGGGACCCCAAAATCCATCCCAAAACCTCTATGGACCCCAAAATCCATCCAAAACTCCTCCGGGACCCCAAAATCCATCCCACAACTCCTCCGGGACCCCAAAATCCATCCCAAAACTCCTCCAGGACCCCAAAATCCATCCCAAAACTCCTCCGGGACCCCAAAATCCATCCGAAAACCTCTATGGACCCCAAGACACATCCCACAGCCCCTCCAGGACCCCAAAATTTATCCCAAAACTCCTCCAGGACCTTCACACCCATCCCAAAACCCCTCCAGAACCCCAAAAACCCATCTCAACCCCTTCAAGACCCCAACACCCATCCCAAAACCCCTCTAGGAGCCCAAGACACATCTCAAAGCCCTTCTGGGACCCCAAAATCCATCCCAAAACCCCTCTAGGACCCCCAAACCCATCCCAATTCCCCGAAGACCCCCAACACCCATCCCAAAATCCCCCAGAACCCCAAAAACCCATCCTAAACCTCCTCAAGACCCCAAAACCCATCCCAAACCCCCTCCAGACCCTGACATCCATCCCAAAACCCCCCCAGAACCCCAAATCCATCCCAATTCCCACAAGACCCCCAAGACCCATCCCAAAGCCCTTCCAGAACCCCAACACCCATTCCAGACCGTTCCCAGGACCCCCACACCCACCCCAAAACCCCTCCAGGACCCCAAAAACTCATCTCAACCCCCCAGAATCCCAACACACATCCCGAACCCTCCCAGAACCCCCAAAAACCCATCTCAGCCCCCTCAAGACCCCAAAAACCCATCCCAAACCCCCCAGAACCCCAAAACCCATCTCAAAATCCCTTCAAGACCCCAAAACCCATCCCAAACCCCCCTTAGAACCCCAACACCCATCCCAAAGCCCCTCCAGGACCTTGACTCATCCCAAATCCCCTCAAGACCCCAAAACCGATCCCAAAATCCCCTCAAGACCCAACACCCATCCCAAACCCCCCAGAACCCCAAAATCCTATCCCAAACCTCCTCAAGACCCCAAACCCCACCCCAGAACCCCAAAACCCCATCCCAAACCTCCTCAAGACCCCAAAACCTCATCCCAAACCCCCCTGAAGACCCCGGAGCCGCCGCCCACCCCTGGCCAGCACCTGGAAGTAGTCGAACATGGCCTGCCGGACGTAGGCGACGTCGTGGGGCGGCACCTCCAGGTTGTCCATGCAGTCAAAGACCATCTTCACCGCCTGGTGCGCGATCCAGTACGCTGGGGAGGGGGGGGACGGCAAAAACTCATCCCAAACCCCCCAGAATCCCAAAAACTCATCCCAAACCTCCTCCAGAATCCCAAAAACTCATCCCAAAGCCCCTCAAGATCCAAAAACTCATCCCAAAGCCCCTCAAGACCCCAAAAACCCATCCCAAACCCACCCAGAACCCCAAAACTCATCTCAACCTCCCCTAGAACCCCCAAAACCCATCCCAAACCCCTTCAAGACCCCAACACTCACCTCAAACCTCCTCCAGAACCCCCAAACCCATCCCAAAGCCCCTCAAGACCCCAAAAACTCATCCCAAACCCACCCAGAATCTCAAAACCCCATCCCAAACGTCCTCAAGACCCCAAAAAACCCATCTCAACCTCCCCTAGAACCCCAAAAACCCATCCCAAGCCCCCTCAAGACCCCAACACTCACCTCAAACCTCCTCCAGAACCCCCAAACCCATCACAAACCCCCCCAGAACCACAAAATTCTTCCCAAACCCCCTCAAGACCCCAAAGAACCCATCCCAAAGCCCCTCAAGATCCCAAAAAACTCATCCCAAAACCCCCTCAAGACCCCAAAAACCCATCCCAACCCCCCCAGAACCAAAAAACTCATCCTAAACCTCCTCAAGACCCCAAAACCCATCCCAAACCCCCTCAAGACCCCAAAAACTGATCCCAAACCCACCCAGAACCCCAAAAACCCATCCCAAACCTCCTCAAGACCCCAACACCCATCCCAACCCCCCAGAACCCCAAAAACTCATCCCAAACCTCCTCAAGACCCCAAAAACCATCCCAAACGCCCCCCAGAACCCCATAACCCATCTCAACCTCCCCTAGAACCCCAAAAACCCATCCCAATCCCCCTCAAGACCCCAACACTCACCTCAAACCTCCTCCAGAACCCCCAAACCCATCACAAACCCCCCAGAACCACAAAACTCTTCCCAAACCTCCTCAAGACCCCAAAATCCCATCCCAAACCCCCCCAGAACCCAAAAACCCATCCCAAAACCCCTCAAGACCCCAAACCCATCCCAAACCCCCTCAAGACCCTAAAAACCCATCTCAACCCCCTCAAGACCCCAACACCCATCCCAAGACCCCAAAAAACTCATCCCAAACCCCTTCAAGACCCCAACACACATCCCAAAACCCCCTCAAGATCTCAAAACCCATCCCAAAGCCCCCAAGACCCCAAAAACCCATCCCAAGACCCCAAAGAACCCATCCCAAACCCCCTCAAGACCCACAATCCCACCCCCCCACCCCGGCTGTCCCCTCACCGGAGCCCTCGTCCCCCATCATGTGGCCCCAGCCGCCGCAGCCGCTCTCGGAGCCGTCGGGGTTGATGAGTTTGCAGTTGGAGCCGGTGCCCGAGATCAGCACGATGCCGCCTGCGCCGCCGGGACACCAACAGTGTCACCACGATGTCCCCGGCGCTGGCCCCAGAACCCCAAAAACACATCCCAAACCTCCTCAAGACCCCAAAACCCATCCCAAACCCATCCCAAGACCCCAACACCCATCCCAAACCCCAAAATCCATCCCAAACCCCTCAGGACCCCAAAACCCATCCCAAGACCCCAAAAAACCCATCCCAAACCCATCCCAAGACCCCAAAAAACCCATCCAAGACCCAAAACCCATCCCAAACCCATCCCAAGACCCCAACATCCATCCCAAACCTCCTCAAGACCCCAAAACCCATCCCAAACCCATCCCAAGACCCCAACATCCATCCCAAACCTCCTCAAGACCCCAAAAACCCATCCCAAACCTCCTCCAGAACCCCAAAACTCATCTCAAGCTCCCCCAGAACACCAAAAACCCATCCCAAACTCCTCAAGACCCCAAAAACCCATCTCAAACCTCCTCAAGACCCCAAACCCATCCCAACCATCCTCCAAAACCCCAAAACTCATCTCAAGCTCCCCAGAACTCCAAAAACCCATCCCAAACTCCCTCAAGACCCCAAAACCCATCCCAAGACCCCAAAACCCATCCCAAACCTCAAGACCCCCAAACCCATCCCAAGACCCCAAAACCCATCCCAAACCTCCTCAAGACCCCAAAAACCCATCCCAAGACCCCAACACCCATCCCAAACCCCCTCAAAACCCCAAAACCCATCCCAAACCCCAAAAACCCATCCCAAACCTCCTCAAGACCCCAAAACCCATCCCAAACCCATCCCAAGACCCCAACACCCATCCCAAAACCCCAAAACCTATCCCAAACCCCAAAAACCCATCCCAAAGCCCTCAAGACCCCAACACCCATCTTAACCCCCTCAAGACCTCAAAAACCCATCCCAAGACCCCAAAACCCATCCCAAACCTCCTCAAGACCCCAAAACCCATCCCAACCCCCCCCAGAACCCCCAAAAACCCATCCCAAACCCCCTCAAGATCCCAAAACCCATCTCAACCCCCTCAAGACCCCAAAACCCATCCCAAGACCCCAAAACCCATCCAAGACCCCAAAACCCCATCTCAAACCCCCTCCAGACCCATCCCGGGGTGGTGGGGCGGGGTTTGTCCCCACCGTGGTCGCTGGCGGTGGCCATGGCCCCCAGCGCGTCGGTGGTCACCAGGTAGCTCTGGCTGAGGTGGGGGAAGCGGCGCTGCAGCTCCTCCCTCAGCTTCCCCACCGCCTCCTGCTGGTCCCCTCCGCTCAGCGACAGCCCCTGGCCCGCCCGCGGTCACCTGTCACCTCCATGGTGGTGGTGGCACCGGGGACGGGGGGGTGACACGGCTTGGGGATGGGGTGTGGGGGGGCCTCAAGGTCCCAAATCCACCCAGAACCTCCAAAAACCCATCCCAGGACCCCAAAACCCATCCCAAACCCCCTCAAGACCTCAAAAACTCATCCCAAACCCCCTCAAGATCCCAAAACTCATCCCAAACCCACCAGAACCACCAAAAACCCATCCCAAACCCCCTCAAGATCCCAAAAAGTCATCCTAAACTTCCTCAAGACCCCAAAAACTCATCCCAAACCCCCTCAAGACCCCAAAAACTCATCTCAACCCCCTCAAGACCCCAAAACCCATGTCAAACCCCCTCAAGACCTCAAAAACCCATCCCAAATCTACTCAAGACCCCAAAACCTCATCCCAAACCCCCTCAAGATCCCAAAACTCATCCCAAATGCCCTCCAGACCCCAAAAACTCATCCAAACCCACCCAGAACCACCAAAAACCCATCCCAAACCCCCTCAAGACACCAAAACTCATCCCAACCCCCTCAAGACCCCAAAACCCATCCTAAACCCCCTCAAGACCCTAAAAACCCATCCCAAACCCCAAAAACCCATCCCAAACCTCCTCAAGACCCCAACACCATCCCAAACCTCCAAAACCCATCCCAAACCCACCTTGAGATCCAACACCCATCCCAAACCCACCCAGAACCCCAAAACCCCATCCCAACGCCCCTCAAGATCCAAAAACTCATCCCAAACCTCCTCAAGACCCCAAAACCCATCCCAAATCTACTCAAGACCCCAAAACCCATCCCAAAACCCCAAAAACCCATCCCAAACCCACCCAGAACCACAAAAACCCATCCCAAACCCCCCCCGAACCCCAAAAACCCATCTCAAGCCCCTCAAGACCCCAACACCCATCCCAAACCCCCAAAAACCCATCCAAATCCCCTCAAGACCCCAACACCCATCCCAAACCCGCCCAGAACCGCAAAACCCATCTCAACCCCCTCAAGACCCCACAAACTCATCCAAACCCTCTCAAGATCCCAAAACCCATCCAAACCCCCTCAAGACCCCAAAAACTCATCCCAAACCCACCCAGAACCCCCAAAAACCCATCCCAAACCCCCTCAAGATCCCAAAAACCCATCCCAAACCCTCTCAAGACCCCAAAACCCCACCCCAAGCCCCCCAGCACCCCGGACCCCGCTCACCAGGGCGCGCAGCGGCTCCCGCGGGTCGGCGCCCGCCCGGCTCTTGGCCTCGCTGACCATGCGCTCGATGCGCTGCAGGCACTGCTCGGCCCCGATCAGCTGCGGGGGCACCCCGGGGTCACCATGGCACCCCCAGGGGGGCACCCCGAGGTCACCATGGCACCCCCGGGGGGCACCCCGAGGTCACCATGGTCCGGGGGGACACCCTGGGGTCACCAGGGCTTGGGAGCAGCAGGGGCACCCCGGGGTCACCATGGCCCGGGGGTGCCACGGGGGGTTTTGGGTGAGGGGCAACCTGGGGTCACCATGGCCCCGGGGACACTCTGGGGTCACCACGGCACCCCTGGGTGGGGCACCCTGGGGTCACCACGGCCTGGGGGGGCACCCCGGGGTCACCACGGTCCGGGGGTGCCAAGGGGGGGTTTTGGGTGGGGGGACACCCCGGGGTCACCACGGCCCAGTGGCAGCAGGGGCACCTTGGGGTCACCTCAGTCCAGGGGTCCCACACAGGTTTTTGGGTGGGGGGACACCCTGGGGTCACCACAGCCCGGGGGTGCCGGGGGGTTTTGGTTGAGGGGGCACCCTGGGGTCATGTCCCGTCTCCATCCTGGGGGTGCCAAGCGAGTTTTTGGGTGGGGGGACATCCTGAGGTCATGTCCTTGGGGTGCCCTGGGGGGTTTTTGGGTGGGGGGACACCCTAAGGCCACCCAGGTTCCACCCTGCGGGTCCCACATGAACTTTTGGGTCAGGGGACAACGAGGCACCGTCTGCAGCGGCTGCGTCCCACCCAAGGGTCCCCAAGTTTGGGGACAACCAGAAAGAGCCCAGCTCCGTGTCCCCAACCCAGCTCCGTGTCCCCAAACCCAGCTCCGTGTCCCCAACCCAGCTCCGTGTCCCCGACCCAGCTCCGTGTCCACCCCCAGCTCCGTGTCCCAAACCAGCTCCGTGTCCCCGACCCAGCTCCGTGTCCCACCCCCAGCTCCGTGTCCCACCCCCAGCTCCATGTCCCCCACCCAGCTCCATGTCCCCCACCCAGCTCCGTGTCCCACCCCCAGCTCCGTGTCCCACCCCCAGCTCCGTGTCCCCAACCCAGCTCCGTGTCCCCAACCCAGCTCCGTGTCCCCGACCCAGCTCCGTGTCCCACCCCCAGCTCCGTGTCCCAAACCAGCTCCGTGTCCCACCCCCAGCTC
>JAJNNQ010000281.1:0-46896 GCA_027886175.1 Phylloscopus collybita
GCCATTCTGGGGGTTTTTCCCTTCTTTTTTTTTTTTTTTTTTGGAATTTCTCCCTTTTATTTGGTTTTCTTCCCATTTTTTTGGGAATTTCTCCCATTTTTTTGGGGATTTCCCCCCATTTTTGGGGGGATTTCTCCCATTTTTGAGGTTTTTTTCCCCCATTTTTGGGGGGGAATTCTCCCATTTTTTTGGATTTTCCCTCATTTTTTTGGGATTTCCCCCCCCATTTTTTAGGATTTCTCCCCTTTTGGTTTTTTTTTTTCCCACATTTTTTTGGGATTTCTTCTTTTTCGGGGCTTTCCCCCCATTTTTGGGGGGATTTCTCCCATTTTTGGGGGTTTTTTCCCCATTTTTTGGGGGGAATTCTCCCATTTTTTGGGATTTTCCCCTCATTTTTTTAGGATTTCCCCCCCATTTTTTAGGATTTCTCCCGTTTTGGGTTTTTCCCCCCCATTTTTTAGGGATTTCTCCCATTTTTGGGATTTTTTTCCCCTTTTTTTAGGATTTTCCCCCCATTTTTTTGGGGAATTTCTCCCATTTTTTTTAGGGATTTCTCCCATTTTTTGGGCTTTCCCCCCCATTTTTTAGGGATTTCTCCCATTTTTCCTCTTTCCCCCCCATTTTTTTTGGGATTTCTCCCATTTTTTGGGGGGAATTTCTCCCATTTTTAGGATTTCCCCCCATTTTTTTTTAGGATTTCTCCCATTTTTCCTCTTCCCCCCCCCCTTTTTTTTGGGGAATTTCTCCCATTTTGGGGCTTTTCCCCCATTTTTTTTGGAATTTCTCCCATTTTTGGGGGGAATTTCTCCCTTTTTTGGGCGGTTTGCTCCCATTTTTTGGGATTTCCCCCCATTTTTTTTCGGGAATTTCTCCCACTTTTCCGGCCCGGCCGCCGGGAATTCCCGCTCCCACTCCCGGAAGGGATTTTTTTTGGGATTAGAGGCGCTTCCTCCTCCTCCTCCTCCTCCTCCTCCGCCCGAGGATTCCCGGGATCGGGACCCGAGCGCCGGTAGGAACCCGGGAATCGGGAATTCCGGGATCGGGAATTCCGGGATCGGGAATTTTTTTTGGGGAGGTGGGGGCGGGGTCTTGAGGGGTTTTGGGGTTTTAATTTTAATTTTTTTTTTTTTTTTTTTTTCCCGAAGGAATTTTGGGCTTTTCCAGGGGAATTTTCGGGATTTGGGGGGAATTTGGGGATTTTTCCAGAGGGGATTTTGGGCTTTTCCAGAGGAATTTTGGGGTTTTGGGGGGAATTTTTGGGGTTTTCCAAGGGAATTTTCGGGATTTCGAGGGAATTTTGGGGTTTTCCAAGGGAATTTTCGGGTTTTCCGAGGGGAAATTTGGGGTTTTTCCAAGGAATTCCAGGAATCCCGGCAGAATTTGGGAAGATCCGGCGGGAATTTTTTGGAGGGTTTTTCCAAGGGAATTTTGGGGGGGGGTTCCCGAAGGAATTTTGGGATTTTTCGGGGGGTGGGATGGCGGATTTGGGGGAAATTCTGAGGGAATTCGGGTTTTCCAAGGGAATTTTGGGGCTCCCAGGGGGGAATTTTGGGGGTTCCCGGGTGGATTTGGGGTTTTTTTTGGGATTCCCGCGTGGAATTTTGGTTTTTTTGGGGGGGTTCCCGGGTGAATTTTGGGTTTTTTGGGGGTTCCCGAGTGGAATTTTGGAGCTCTCGGGTGAATTTGGGGTTTTTTTGGGGGGTTCTCGGCAGGAATTTGGGGTTCCCGGGTGGAAATTTGGGGTTCCCGGGTGGAATTTTGGGGTTTTTTGGGGTTCCTGGAGGGAATTTTGGGGGTTTCCGGGTAGAATTTTGGTTTTTTGGGGGGTTCCAGGGGGGAATTTTGGATTTTTTGCACTTCCCGGGTGGAATTTTGGGGTTTTTTTGGGGTTCCCGAGTGGAATTTTGGGGCACCCCGGTTGGAATTTGGGATTTTTTGGGGATTCCCAGGTGAATTTGGGGGGTTTTTTTGGGGTTCCCGGGTGGAATTTTGGGGTTTTTTGGGGTTCCCGGGTAGAATTTTGGGGCACCCCGGTTGGAATTTGGGATTTTTTGGGGCTTCCCAGGTGAATTTTTGGGTTTTTGGGAGTTTTCCGGGTGGATTTTGGGGGTTTCCGGGTAGAATTTTGGGGTTTTTTGGGATTCCCGAGTGGAATTTTGGGGCTCCCCGGTTGGAATTTGGCTTTTTTGGGGATTCCCCGGTGAAATTTTGGGGGTTTTTTGGGGAGTTCCCGTTGGGATTTCGGCGTTTCCGGGTTTTCCCCGCTCCCGCGATTCCCGTTCCCGCCCCTCCCCCCTCCCCCCCTTCCCCTCCCCCACTCCCGCTTTTCCCTCTCCCCTCCCCCCCCTTCCCCCCCTTTTTTTTCCCTTTAATTTCCCTTTTTCCTTCTTTTTTCCCCCTTTTTCTTTTTCCTTTTTCCCCGTTTTTGTCCCCAAAATTCCCTTTTTTTTTTTTTTTCCATTTTCCCGCCTTTTTTCTTCCTTTTTTCCCTCTTTTCTTCCTCAATTTCCCCCTTTTTTCTTTTTTTTTTTTTTTTTCCATTTCCTTCCTTTTTCCCCCCTCGATTTTTCCTGGAATTTTCCCCCTTTCCTCCCTTTCCATTTTTCCCCATTTTTTCCCCATTTTTTCCCCATTTTTTCCCCATTTTTTCCCCATTTTTTTCCCAATTTTTTTGCATTTTCCCCCCATTTTTTCCCCATTTCCCCCATTTCCCCCCGTTTTTTCCAAATTTTTCCCATTTTTTCCATTTTTTTCCCATTTTTCCCCATTTTTTCCCATTTTTTCCCAATTTTTCCAAATTTTTTCCCCATTTTTCCGCATTATTCCCATTTTTCCCATTTTTTCCCATTTTTCTCCATTTTTTCCCCATTTTCCTCCTTTCCTTCCTTTCCATGTTTCCCATTTTCCCAATTTTCCCCCATTTTCCCCAATTTTTCCCCATTTTTCTTTTTTTTTTTTTTGCATTTTTCCTCAATTTTTCCCATTTTTTCCCATTTTTCCCCCATTTTTTCCCCCCCAAAATTCCCATTTTCCCTCCAAAATTCCACCGAATTTCCCCAAAACTCCCCCCAAATTCCCATTTTCCCCCCTTCCAATTCCAATTTCCCCCCCAAATTTCCCCGAAATTCCCCCAAATTCCCAAATTTCCCCCAAATTCCCATTTTTTTCCCTCCCAAAATTCCCAGATTTTCCCCAAAATATCCTTTTTCCCAAAAAAAATTCCGATTTCCCCTCCAAATTCCCAATTTTCCCTCCCCAAATTTCCCAATTTCCCCCCCAAAATTTCCCATTTTCCCCAAAATTTCCCAAATTTTGCCCCAAAATTTCCCGATTTTCCCTCCAAAATTCCCAAATTTTCCCCCAAATTCCCATTCCCCCCCCAAAATTCCCAGATTTTTCCAAAATTTTCTTTTTTCCCCCAAAATTCCAGTTTTCCCCCAAATTCCCATTTTCACCCAAAATTCCCAATTTTCCCCCAAAATTCCCAATTTGTCCCCAAAATTCCCAGTTTTTCCCCCAAAATTCCCAATTTTCCCCCCAAAATTCCCAGATTTTTTCCAAAATATCCTTTTTCCTCCCAAAATTTCCCCATTTTTTGCCCCCAAATTCCCAATTTTTGCCCCAAAATTCCCAAATTTTCCCCAAAAATTCCCAAATTTTTCCTCCCAAATTCCCAATTTTTCCCAAAATTCCCGGTTTTTTCCCCCCCAGGATCCCTTTGGGATGAAGCAGCTGCTGCTGCTGCTGCTGCTGCCCGCGGCCTCAGGTGAGACCCCAAAACTCACCTGGGGAACCCAAAAATCACCTGAGGGACCCAAAACTCACCTGGGTAGCCCTGAACTCACCTGGGGAACCCGAAACTCACCTGAGGGATCCCAAAAATCACCTGGGGAACCCAAAAATCACCTGGGGGAACCCAAAAATCGCCTGGGGAACCCCAAACTCACCTGGGGAACCCAAACCTCACCTGGGGAACCCAAAAATCCACCTGGGGATCCCAAAAATCACCTGGGAACCCAAAAATCACCTGGGGAACCCCAAAACTCACCTGGGGAACCCAAAAATCACCTGGGGAACCCAAAAATCACCTGGGGAGCCCTGAACTCACCTGGGGAACCCTGAACTCACCTGGGGACCCCAAATCTCACCTGAGGGATCCCAAAAATCACCTGAGGGACCCCAAACGCACCTGAGGGACCACAAACCTCACCTGGGGAACCCAAAATCCACCTGGGGATCCCAAACCTCACCTGGGGAACCCAAAAATCACCTGAGGGACCCCAAACTCACCTGTGAGACCCCAAATCTCACCTGGGGAACCCAAAAATCACCTGAGGGACCCCAAACTCACCTGTGAGACCCCAAATCTCACCTGGGGAACTCAAAACTCACCTGAGGGATCCCAAAAATCACCTGAGGAACCCCAAATGCACCTGTGAGACCCAGAACTCACCTGGGGAACCCCGAAAATTCACCTGGAGACCCCAAATCTCACCTGGGGAACCCCAAAATCCACCTGGGAGAACCCAAAATCACCTGGGGATCCCAAAATCCACCTGGGGAGCCCAAAACTCACCTGGGGACCCCAAAAATTCACCTGGGGAGCCCAAATCTCACCTGAGTGACCCCCCCCAATCTCACCTGGGCAGGTGGGCTGGGCGGCCAGGTGGGTGCTGGAGGGCCACACCTGTGCCCCGCCCTGGCTCACCTGTAGACCCCAAACCTCACCTGGGGAGCCCAAATCTCACCTGAGGGACCCCAAACTCACCTGAGCACCCCAAAACTCACCTGGGGAGCCCAAATCTCACCTGGGGAACCCAAAAATCCACCTGGGGAACCCCAAAACTCACCTGGGGAACCCAAAACTCACCTGGGGAACCCAAAAATCCACCTGGGGAACCCTGAACTCACCTGTGAGACCCAGAACTCACCTGGGGGACACACCTGGGAGGGCTGGGACACCTGAGGGACCTCAAACCTCACCTGGGGAACCCAAATCTCACCTGGGGACCGTAAACTCACCTGGGGAACCCAAAAATCCACTGGGAACCCGAAACTCACCTGGGGAACCCAAAACTCACCTGGGGAACCCAAACCTCACCTGGGGACCCCAAAAATTCACCTGGGGAGCCCAAATCTCACCTGGGGAGCCCAAATTCTTCACCTGGGGAGCCCAAATCTCACCTGGGGAACCCCCAAAACTCACCTGGGGACCCCAAAAATTCAACTGGGGAGCCCAAATCTCACCTGGGGAGCCCAAACCTCACCTGGGGAACCCAAAATCCACCTGGGGATCCCAAACCTCACCTGGGGAACCCAAATCTCACCTGAGGGATCCCAAACGCACCTGTGAGACCCAAAAATCACCTGAGGGAACTCAAATCTCACCTGAGGGACCCCCAAACTCACCTGGGAACCCGAAATTCACCTGAGGGATCCCAAACCTCACCTGGGGAACCCAAACCTCACCTGGGGAACCCGAAATTCACCTGAGGGATCCCAAAACTCACCTGGGGAACCCTGAACTCACCTGGGGGACACACCTGGGAGGGCTGGGGACACCTGAGGGACCTCAAACCTCACCTGGGGAACCCAAATCTCACCTGGGGAACTCAAAACTCACCTGAGGGATCCCAAAAATCACCTGAGGGACCCCAAAACTCACCTGGGGACCCCAAATCTCACCTGAGGGATCCCAAAAATCACCTGAGGGACCCCAAAACTCACCTGGGGACCCCAAAACTCACCTGGGGACCCCAAAAATCCACCTGGGGAACCCAAAAATCACCTGGGGAACCCTGAACTCACCTGTGAGACCCCCAACTCACCTGGAGAACCCAAATCTCACCTGGGGAACCCAAAACTCACCTGGGGAACCCAAAACTCACCTGGGGAACCCTGAACTCACCTGGGGAACACTGAACTCACCTGGGGAACACTGAACTCACCTGTGAGACCCAGAACTCACCTGGGGGACACACCTGGGAGGGCTGGGGACATCTGAGGGACCCCAAACCTCACCTGGGGAACCCAAATCTCACCTGGGGAACTCAAATCTCACCTGAGGGACCCCCAAACTCACCTGAGGAACCCTGAACTCACCTGGGGAACCCCGAAAATTCACCTGGGGACCCCAAATCTCACCTGGGGAGCCCAAAATTCACCTGAGGGACCCCGAAGATTCACCTGGAGATCCCAAATCTCACCTGAGGGACCCCCCCAACTCACCTGAGCACCCCAAAACTCACCTGAGGAACCCCAAAATCCACCTGGGGATGCCAGAAATCACCTGGGGGACCCCGAAGATTCACCTGGGGATCCCAAAACTCACCTGGGGAACCCCAAAATCCACCTGGGAGAAACCAAAATTCACCTGGGGAACCCAGAACTCACCTGAGTCACCCCCCAAACTCACCTGAGCACACCAAAACTCACCTGGGGACCCCAAATCTCACCTGGGGGGGCTGGGGGACACCTGGGGACACACCTGTGCCCTGCCCTGGCCTCACCTGAGGGACCGCAAACCTCACCTGGGGAACCCAAAAATCACCTGGGGATCCCAAATCTCACCTGGGGAGCCCAAAACTCACCTGGGGAACCCCCAAAACTCACCTGTGAGACCCAAAAAATTCACCTGGGGAGCCCAAAATCTCACCTGAGTGACCCCCCCCAATCTCACCTGGGCAGGTGGGCGGGCGGCCAGGTGGGTGCTGGAGGGCCACACCTGTGCCCCGCCCTGGCTCACCTGGGGAGCCCAAAACTCACCTGGGGAGCCCAAAAATTCACCTGGGGAGCCCAAAATCTCACCTGAGTGACCCCCCCCCAATCTCACCTGGGCAGGTGGGCGGGGCGGCCAGGTGGGTGCTGGAGGGCCACACCTGTGCCCCGCCCTGGGCAGGCCGCGCTGTTCCGGGGGCGCCGCTTCGTCTGCGGGGGGACCCTGGTGGCGCCCAGGTGGGTCCTGACGGCGGCGCACTGCCACGCCCCCGGGTACGGCCAGGTAACGGGGACACACCTGGGGACACACCTGGGGGGGCCTGGGGGGGCCTGGGGGGGCCTGGGGCACACCTGGGGACACCTGGGGCACACCTGGGACACACCCGGGGACACCTGGAGGGCTGGGACACACCTGGGGACACCTGGGCTCACCTGGGCACACCTGGGAGGGGCCTGGAGCACACCTGGGGGGGCTGGGACACACCTGGGGACACCTGGGCACACCTGGGGCACACCTGGGAGGGCTGGGACACACCTGGGGACACACCTAGGCACACCTGGGGCACACCTGGGACACACCTGGGGACACCTGGGCACACCTGGGCACACCTGGGGCACACCTGGGACACACCTGGGGACACCTGGGAGGGCTGGGACACACCTGGGGACACCTGGGCTCACCTGGGCACACCTGGGAGGGGCCTGGAGCACACCTGGGGGGGCTGGGACACACCTGGGGACACCTGGGCACACCTGGGGCACACCTGGGACACACCTGGGACACACCTGGGACACACCTGGGGCACACCTGGGACACACCTGGGGACACCTGGGCAGACCTGGGAGGGGCTTGGAGCACACCTGGGGGGACTGGGACACACCTGGGGCACACCTGGGCACACCTGGGAGGGGCCTGGAGCACACCTGGGACACACCTGGACACACCTGGGGGGGCCTGGGGCAGACCTGGGGACACCTGGGACACACCTGGGGACACCTGGGGGGGCTGGGACACACCTGGGGCACACCTGGGACACCTGGGGCACACCTGGGGACACCTGGGGACACCTGGGCACACCTGGAAGGGGCCTGGAGCACACCTGGGGGGGCTGGGACACACCTGGGGCACACCTGGGGACACCTGGGGCAGGTCAAGGGGTTACCTGGGCACAAGGCGGGGAGGGGCCCAAGTCACACCTGGCTGTGGACGGGGCAAAGCTGGACAGGTAAGGGGCTCACCTGTCCCATCTCACCTGTCCCTCACCTGTCCCCTCTCCCCACAGCCCCATCAGCGTCCGCCTGGGCGGCCGCAGCCACCACCAGGTGCGCCCAGGTGAGGCCCCTCCAGGTGAGGGTGCGGGGGAGCCGGGGCCGGGGGCGGGGTCAGCGGCTCCTGCCGCAGGTGAGGCCCCCTCACCTGGGCCAGGTGAGCAGCGGCGGCGCTCGGTGCGGATCTTCCGCTTCCCCGGCTACAACGAGACCTCCAAGGACGGCGACCTGATGCTGCTGCGGCTGCAGGTGCCGGCTCACCTGAGCCGCCAGGTGAGCCCCCTGCCGCTGGCCCGCACCTGCGCCCCGCCCGGCACCACCTGCCAGATCTCCGGCTGGGGCTCCACCACCAGCCCCGAAGGTGAGGAAGGCGCACCTGGGGGGACAGGTGAGGGGTGGGGGTGGGGGGGGACACACCTGGGCACAGGTGAGATGCACCTGAGGATGGGTGAGACACACCTGGGGCAGGTGAGGGGTTGGGGGGCAGGTGAGACACACCTGGGGATGGGTGGGGCACACCTGGTGCAGGTGAGGGGTGGGACACACCTGGGGACAGGTGAGGGGTGGGGGGACACACCTGGGCACAGGTGAGACGCAGCTGGGGCACAGGTGGGATAACACGTGGGGATGGGTGGGGCACACCTGGGGCAGGTGAGGGGTGGGGGGGCAGGTGAGACACACCTGGGAACGATGGGACACACCTGGGCACAGGTGAGGGGTGGGGGGGCAGGTGAGACACACCTGGGAACGATGGGACACACCTGGGACAGGTGAGACACACCTGGGGAACGGATGGGGCACACCTGGTGCAGAGGAGACACACCTGGGGCAGGTGAGGGGTTGGGGGGCAGGTGAGACACACCTGGGGATGATAGGACACACCTGGTGCAGGTGAGGGGGTGGGGGGACACACCTGGGCACAGGTGAGATGCAGCTGGGGCACAGGTGGGACACACCTGGGGATGGATGGGGCACACCTGGTGCAGGTAAGGGATGGGGGGACAGGTGAGACACACCTGGGGCAAGTGAGGGGTGGGAGGACACACCTGGGCAGAGGAGACACACCTGGGGCACAGGTGAGGGGTGGGGGGGACACACCTGGGACAGGTGAGATGCAGCTGGGGCACAGGTGGGACACACCTGGGGCAGGTGAGGGGTGGGAGGACACACCTGGGACAGGTGGGACACACCTGGGGATGGGTGGGGCACACCTGGTGCAGAGGAGACACACCTGGGCACAGGTGAGACGCACCTGGGGCACAGGTGAGGGTGGGGGGGGACACACCTGGGACAGGTGAGATGCACCAGGGGATGGGTGGGACACACCTGGTGCAGGTGAGGGGGTGGGGGGGACACACCTGGGCACAGGTGAGGGGTTGGGGGGCAGGTGAGACACACCTGGGAACGATGGGACACACCTGGGCACAGGTGAGACGCAGCTGGGGCACAGGTGGGACACACCTGGGGGATGGGTGGGGGCACACCTGGTGCAGAGGAGACACACCTGGGGCACAGGTGAGGGGTGGGGGGACAGGTGAGACACAGCTGGGGATGGGTGGGACACACCTGGGCACAGGTGAGATGCAGCTGGGGCACAGGTGGGACACACCTGGGGATGGTGGGGCACACCTGGTGCAGGTAAGGGATGGGGGGACAGGTGAGACACACCTGGGGCAGGTGAGGGGTGGGAGGGCACACCTGGGGCAGAGGAGACACACCTGGCACAGGTGAGGGGTTGGGGGGCAGGTGAGACACACCTGGGGACAGGTGAGGGGGTGGGGGGGACACACCTGGGCACAGGTGAGGTGGGTCTGTGGGGTTACCTGGGCACAGGTGAGTGCTGGGGGGTCCACCATGAACCCCTGAGGTGAGCGGCTCACCTGGGCGAGAGCTCAGGCCAGGTCTTACCTGCCCAGGTGTGACCCCAGGTGTGCCCAGGTGTGACCCCAGGTGTGTTTGCAGTCACCTTCCCCAAGGACCTGCACTGCAGCCAGGTGAGGATCGTACCTGAGCTCACCTGCCGCCGCATCTACCCCCGACTCCATCACCCCCAACATGGTCTGTGCCGGGGAGCCCCGGAGCCGCGCCGACACCTGCCAGGTGAGGGACACACCTGGGACACACCTGGGGACACACCTGGGACACACCTGGGACACACCTAAGGGGGCTGAGACACACCTGGGGACACACCTGGGACACACCTGGGTACGGCTCGGATGCACCCGGGGACACCTGGGACAGGTGGGACACACCTGGGGAGAGCTGGGGACACCTGGGGACACACCTGGGGACATCTCGGACACACCTGAGGGGGCTGAGACACACCTGGGGACACACCTGGTGACACCTGGGGGCACACCTGGGGACACACCTGGGCACACCTGGGGTCACACGACTGGGGACACACCTGGGACACACCTGGGGCACACCTGGGCACACCTGGGGACACACCTGGGACACACCTGGGGCACACCTGGGCACACCTGGGGACACACCTGGGGCACACCTGGGGACACACCTGGGGACACCTGGGGGCACACCTGGGGTCACACCTGGGCACACCTGGGGTCACACCTGGGGGACACCTGGGGGCACACCTGGGACACACCTGGGACACACCTGGGACACACCTGGGGGCACACCTGGGGGACACACCTGGGGCACACCTGGGGACACACCTGGGGCACACCTGGGGACACCTGGGCACACACCTGGGCACACCTGGGGACACCTGGGGACACACCTGGGGGCACACCTGGGACACACCTGGGGACACCTGGGCACACCTGGGGGCACACCTGGGTACACCTGGGGCACACCTGGGCACACCTGGGGGCACACCTGGGGTCACACCTGGGACACACCTGGGACACCTGGGGACACACCTGGGGTCACACCTGGGTACACCTGGGGCACACCTGGGCACACCTGGGGGCACACCTGGGGTCACACCTGGGGGGACATAGAGACACACCTGGGCACACCTGGGGAGAGCTGGGACACACCTGGGCACACCTGGGCACACCTGGAGACACACCTGGGGCAGGCGAGACAGATGGGCCAGGTGGCACCCGCTGACCTTTGACCTTTGACCTTTGACCCAGGGCGACTCCGGGGGGCCCCTGATGTGCCGGGGGCGGCTCCAGGGCATCACCTCCTGGGGGCCGGGGGTCTGCGGGGACCCCCGCAAACCCGGGGTCTACGTCAACCTCTGCCCGCTACGGCCGCTGGCTGCAGGAGACCATGGCCCGCAACTGAGCCCGGGAACGGGGGAAATCCGCCCGAAAACGGGAAAAACGGCCCCAAAAATGGGGGAAATCAGTCCGAAAATGGGGAAATAAAACACGAAAACGGGAAAAAACGGCCCCAAAAATGGGGGAAATCTGTCCGAAAATGGGGAAATAAAACACGAAAACGGGAAAAACGGCCCCAAAAACGGGAAAAACGGCCCCAAAAATGGGGAAATCGGCCCAAAAACAGGAAAAATTGGGCCTCGGAAATGGGAAATTTTGTCCTGAAAGTGGAAAAATCGGCCCTGAAAATGGGAAAATTTGTCCAAGAAATGGAAAAATCGGCCTCGGAAATGGGAAAATTTGTCCTGAAAGTGGAAAAATCCATCCTGAAAATGGGAAAAATTTGTCCCAAAAATGGGGAAATTTGTCACAAAAAATGGGAAAAATCTGCCCCGGAAATGGGAAAATCCGTCCAAAAACAGGGAAATCCACCCCAAAAATGGGAAATCAGACCGAAAATGGGGAAATCGGCCCCAGAAACAGGGAAATCGGCCCAAAAATGGGAAAATCAGTACAAAAATGGGGAAAATCCAACACGAAAACGGGGAAAATCCGTCCGAAAACGGGGAAAATCGGCCCCAAAAACGGGGGAAATCTGTCCAAAAAATGGAGAAAATCCGCCCAAAACCAGGAAAATCAGTCCAAAAACAGAGAAATCCACCCCCAAAATGGAGAAATCCACCCCAGAAACGGGGGAAATCGGCCCCCGAAAATGGGGAAATCTGTCCAAAAACGGGGAAAACGGCCCCAAAAATGGGGAAATCCGTCCGAAAACGGGGAAAATCGGCCCCAGAAACGGGAAAAACGGGCCCAAAAATGGGGGAAATCAGTCCGAAAATGGGGAAATAAAACACGAAAACGGGGAAAAACGGCCCCAAAAACGGAAAAACGGCCCCAAAAATGGGGAAATCGGCCCAAAAACAGGAAAAATTGGCCTCGGAAATGGGAAATTTTGTCCTGAAAGTGGAAAAATCGGCCCTGAAAATGGGAAAATTTGTCCAAGAAATGGAAAAATCGGCCTCGGAATGGGAAAATTTGTCCTGAAAGTGGAAAATCCATCCTGAAAATGGGAAAATTTGTCCCAAAAATGGGAAATTTGTCACAAAAATGGGAAAAATCTGCCCCGGAAATGGGAAAATCCGTCCAAAAACAGGGAAATCCACCCCAAAAATGGGAAAATCAGACCGAAAATGGGGAAATCGGCCCCAGAAACAGGGAAATCGGCCCCAAAAATGGGAAAATCAGTACAAAAAATGGGGAAAATCCAACACGAAAACGGGGAAAATCCGTCCGAAAACGGGGAAAATCGGCCCCAAAAACGGGGGAAATCTGTCCAAAAAATGGAGAAAATCCGCCCAAAACCAGAAAATCAGTCCAAAAACAGAGAAATCCACCCCCAAAATGGAGAAATCCACCCAGAAACGGGGAAATCGGCCCCGAAAATGGGGAAATCTGTCCAAAAACGGGGAAAACGGCCCCAAAAAATGGGGAAATCAGTCCAAAAACGGGGGAAATCCGTCCGAAAACGGGGAAAATCGGCCCCAGAAACGGGAAAAACGGCCCCAAAAATGGGGAAATCAGTCCAAAAAACGGGGAAATCCGCCCGAAAACGGGGAAATCGACCTCGGAAATGGGGAAATCAGTCCAAAAATGGGAAAATCCGCCCCAAAAACGGGAAAAACGGTCCCAAAAATGGGAAAATCAGTCCAAAAACGGAGAAATCCACCCCAAAAATGGGGAAATCCACCCCAAAATGGAAAAAATCAGTCCAAAAACGGGTAAAATCCGTCCAAAAACGGAAAAACGGCCCCGAAAATGGGGAAATCCACCCCAAAAATGGGAAAAATCCGTCCAAAAAACGGGGAAAATCCATCCAGAAATGGGGAAATCGACCCCAAAAATGGGAAAATCCACCCCAGAAACAGGGAAAATCCGTCCAAAAATGGGAAAATTTGTCCCAAAAATGGGGAAATCGACCCCAAAAATGGGAAAATCCGTCCAAAAATGGGAAAATTTGTCCCGAAAATGGGGAAAATCGACCCCAAAATGGGAAAATCTGCCCTGAAAATGGAAAAATTAGTCCAAAAATGGGAAAATCCATCCAAAAATGGGAAAATCCACCCCGAAAACGGGGAAAATCTGCCTGAAAATGGGGAAAATCCGTCCAAAAAATGGGAAAATTGACCCCAAAAATGGAAAAAATCCAAGACAAAAATGGGAAAATTTGTCCTGAAAATGGAAAAATCCGCCCCAAAACCGGCCGGATCCACCCCCAAATCCCGGTTTACAGCCTTAAAATTTGAAATAAAAATAATAATAAAAAAAATAAATAAAGAAACCTTCCCCGAAAAATCCCCGTGTCCAGGAGTCCAAAAATCCCCCAAATCCACCCCAAAAATCCACCCCCAAAAAAACCCCACAAAAAAAAAAGAAATCCACGGAAAAATCCCTCGAATTCCACCCAAAATTCCCAAAAAGTGCCCCAAAAAACCCCAAAAACAACAAAAAAAAAAATTTCACCCCAAATCCCGGGTTCCAGAAACCCCAAAATCTCCAAAAATTTCACCTCAAAATCTTGAAAATCCCCCCAAAATCCACACGAAAATCTCTCGAATTCTACCCCAAAAATCCCCCAAAATCCCCCCCAAAATTTCGCCCTGAAAAACCCAAAAAGAAAAGAAATCGACCCAAAATCTCCACTTCAAAAATCCCAAAAAAATAAAAAAAAACCCAAAAAAATCGCCCCCAAATCCAAAAAAATCTGGCCCCAAATCCCCAAAATTTCACCTCAAAATCCTGAAAATCGCCCCAAAATCCCCCCGAAAAACGAAGTAAAATCCACACAAAAATCCCTCGAATTCTGCCCCAAAATCCCCCCAAAAATCCAGCTCGAAACCCCAAAATTTCACCCTGAAAAACCCAAAATACCCAACCCCAAAAAGAAAAGAAATTGACCCAAAAACTCCACTTCAAAAATCTCCAAAAAATAAAAAAAAAAAGCCAAAAAAATCATTCCAAAATCAAAAAAAATCTGGCCCCAAAATCCCCAAAATTTCACCTCAAAATCCTGAAAATCCCCCCAAAAATGAAGAAAAATCTACACAAAAATCCTTCAAATCCTGCCCCAAAATCCCCAAAAAGTCCCCCAAAAATCCAACCCCGAAATCCCAAAATTTCGCCCTGAAAAACCCAAAAAGAAAAGAAATCGACCCAAAAACCCCACTTCAAAAATCCCCAAAAAATAAAAAAAAAACCCAAAAAATCGCCCCCAAATCCAAAAAAATCTGGCACCAAAATCCCCAAAATTTCACCTCAAAATCCTGAAAATCGCCCCAAAATCCACCCCAAAAAATGAAGAAAAATCCACACGAAAATCCCTCAAATTCTGCCCCAAAAATCCCGAAATTTTAGAAATCTCACCCGAAAATTTGGGGTGAAAAATCAAAAAAAAAATCCCCGAAATCCTGACAAAAATTTAAAAATCCACCCGAAAAAAAACCCCCAAAAACCCAAAATGATTCGATCGCAGAAATTCCCCCCCCACCCCAAAATAAAAAGTCAAAAATTTTGGTCAAAATTGACCCCAAAACCCCAAAAATTCTGCCAAAAAAAAAACCCCCAAAATTCACCCCAAAATTCATTTTCGAGCCCAAAACTCGGCCAATCCCAACCCCCCCCAAAAAATTCCCGGGGTCCAAAAACCCCAAAAAACCCCAAAATCCCGGAAACTTCCCCCCCAAAATGGGACCACGCCCACAAAATTTGGCCACGCCCCCAAAATGGCTGCCTCCTATAGTCCACGGTCCCAAAATGGCTGCCCGGTAGGCCACGCCCCCAAAATGGCTGCCTCCTATAGTCCACGGTCCCAAAATGGCGGCCTCCAATAGGCCACACCCCCAAAATGGCGGTCTCCTCTAAGCCACGCCCCCAAATTGAGCCCCAGCCAATCGTGGCTGCGCCCGCCCAAGATTCCCGGAAGAAATCCACCCAAAACATTGGCCACGCCCCCTGGGATTAGGCCACGCCCCCCCAAAGACCAGACAGGCCGGGAGTGGCCACGCCCCAAATGTTCGGCCCCACCCAAACAGGCCACGCCCCTTCGATCCTGGCCACGCCCCCTAAAACTCTGACCACACCCACAATTCGGCCCCGCCCAAACCCGGCTACGCCCCCAAACCCCCAGCTGAGCTCCTCCCCCCCAAACTGGCCACGCCCCCCCGGGCACCCCACCCCCAACTCCTGGCCACGCCCCCTGTACCGCAGGCCACGCCCACACCGAGTGGACCACGCCCCTAATCCTGGCCACGCCCCCTGGTGCAGCCCCTCCCCCTCCGTGGGGGGTGGGGGAGGGGTCAGTGGGGGGAGGGGTGACCCCGGCTTGACCTCTTGACCTTCCCAGCCCTGACCCCTCCACGCTTTGACCTCTTGACCCCTCGGCGACTGACCCTTGACCCCAGCTTGACCCCTTGACCTCCTCTGGCTTGACCCGTTGACCGTGGCTTGACCTTTGACCCCCCCACCCCCCCGTCCGTGGCCTGAGCTTCTGCCCGCTCCAAGGTTTGACCTCTTGACCCCACCGGGGTCACCTGGGCCACCCTCAGGGTCACCTGGGCCACCCCCCCGATGTCACCTGGGTCACCTTGGCCATCCTTGGGGTCACCCAGTGTCACCTGTGCCACCTGGGCCACTCCCTGGTGTCACCTGTGTCACCCCCCCAGTGTCACCTGTGTCACCTGTGCCACCCCCCCCGGTGTCATCTGTGTCACCTGGGCCACCCCTGGTGACATCTGAGCCACCCTTGGGGTCACCTGGGTCACCTGGGCCACCCACGGGGTCACTGGTGTCACCTTGGTAACCTGTGCCACCCCCCCCGGTGTCACCTGCATCACCTGGGCCACCGCTGGTGTCACCTGAGCCACCCTTGGGGTCACCCGGTGTCACCTGGGTCACCTGTGCCACCTCCTGGTGTCACCTGGGTCACCCCCCCAGTGTCACCTGGGTCACCTGTGCCACCCCCCCCGGTGTCATCTGCGTCACCTGGGCCACCCCTGGTGACACCTGAGCCACCCTTGGGGGTGACCTGTGTCACCCCCGGTGTCACCTGCATCACCTTGGCCATCCTTGGGGTCACCCAGTGTCACCTGTGCCACCTGGGCCACCCCCTGGTGTCACCTGTGCCACCCCCCCGATGTCACCTGGGTCACCTGTGCCACCCCCCCCGGTGTCACCTGTGTCACCTGGGCCCCCCTCGGGGTCACCCAGTGTCACCTCCCAGGGCCACCTGCGTCACCTGGGCCACTGCTGGTGTCACCTGAGCCACCCTTGGGGTCACCTGGGTCACCTGTGCCACCCCTGGTGACACCTGAGCCACCCTTGGGGTCACCTGGGTCACCTGAGCCACCTATGTCACCCCCCCCCCCCCCCCGTGTCACCTGGGCCACCTGAGACACCCCTGGTGTCACCTGAGCCACCCCTGGTGTCACCTGTGCCACTCCCCCGATGTCACCTGTGTCACCTTGGCCATCCTTGGGGTCACCCAGTGTCACCTGAGCCACCTGAGCCACCCTTGGGGTCACCTGGGTCACCTGGGCCACCCACGGGGTCACTGGTGTCACCTTGGTAACCTGTGCCACCCCCCCCCGGTGTCACCTGCATCACCTGGGCCACCGCTGGTGTCACCTGAGCCACCCTTGGGGGTGACCTGTGTCACCCCCGGTGTCACCTGCATCACCTTGGCCATCCTTGGGGTCACCCAGTGTCACCTGTGCCACCTGGGCCACCCCCTGGTGTCACCTGTGCCACCCCCCCGATGTCACCTGGGTCACCTGGGCCACCCCTGGTGACACCTGAGCCACCCTTGGGGTCACCTGGGTCACCTATGCCACCCCCCCGGCGACACCTGAGCCACCCTTGGGGGTCACCTGGGTCACCTGAGCCACCTATGTCACCCCCCCCCGTGTCACCTGGGTCACCTGTGCCACCCCCCCGATGTCACCTGTGTCACCTTGGCCATCCTTGGGGTCACCTGTGCCACCCCCCCGATGTCACCTGGGTCACCTTGGCCATCCTTGGGGGTCACCCGGTGTCACCTGCATCACCTGAGCCACCCCTGGTGTCACCTGGGCCACCTGAGCCACCCCTGGTGACACCTGGGCCACCCTTGGGGTCACCTGGGTCACCTGAGCCAGCTATGCCACCCCCCCCCCAGTGTCACCTGGGCCACCTGAGCCACCCCTGGTGACACCTGAGCCACCCTTGGGGTCACCTGTGCCACCCCCCCGATGTCACCTGGGTCACCTTGGCCATCCTTGGGGGTCACCCAGTGTCACCTGTGCCACCTGGGCCACCCCCTGGTGTCACCTGCGTCACCTGTGCCACTCTGCCCCCCCCCCCCCCGGCTGCTGTCACCCAGCGCCACCCCCGCCCGCTGTCACCTGTCTCACCTGTCTCACCTGTTGTTCACCTGTCCCTCACCTGCGGTGTCAGCGCGGGGCCGGGGCGGGGGTGGCGCGTCCCCCTCCCGGCCCCGGAGGTGACACCTGGTGACACCTGGGCGGGGGAGGGGTCATTAGCGCGGGCGGTGGCACCTGGAGGGACCGGTCTGGCCCCGCCCTCACCTGGGCGGTGGCGCCGGGGCCTTGGGGACACCTGGGGGGGGGGGGTCTCCTCAGGTGTCACCTGTCAGCTCCAGGTGTCCCCCCCCCAGGTGTGACAGGTGTCCCCTCAGGTGTGTCCCCTGTCAGCTCCAGGTGTCCCCTCAGGTGTCCCCTCAGGTGTGTCCCCCACACCACCCCGGGACTCTGGGGACACCTGGCCGGGCCGGTCACACCTGGCCAGGCTGGACACGCCCCAGGAAGGGCCAGGACAGGTGAGGCCGGGTGGGTGGTACCTGGGGGGAGAGGGGACACACCTGGGGGGACACACCTGAGGGGACACCTGGGGGGACACCTGGGGGGACACACCTGAGGGGACACACCTGGGGGGACACACCTGAGGGGACACACCTGGGGGGACACACCTGGGGGGACACCTGGGGGGACACCTGGGGGGACACACCTGAGGGGACACACCTGGGGGGACACCTGAGGGGACACACCTGAGGGGACACACCTGGGGGGACACACCTGGGGGGACACCTGGGGGGACACCTGGGGGGACACACCTGAGGGGACACACCTGGGGGGACACCTGGGGGGACACACCTGAGGGGACACCTGTCACACCTGGGGAGGGGGTCACCTGAAGGGACACCTAGGGGAGAGGGGGACACACCTGGGGACACACGTGGGGGACACCTGGGGGGACACACCTGGGGGGACACCTGGGGGTCACCTGAAGGGACACCTGGGGGAGAGGGGGACACACCTGGGGACACACCTGGGGACACACCTGGGGGGTCACCTGGGGGTCACCTGTCACACCTGGGGGTCACCTGTCCGCAGCTGAGGGGGGCGGGGGCACACCTGGGTTGGGATGGGATCGGGATCAGAACCGGGACCGGGACCTGGATCAGGATCAGAACCGGGATTGGGATCAGGTCCGGGATCAGAACCGGGACCGGAACCGGGACCAGAACCGGGTTTAGGATCGGGATCAGAACCGGGCTCAGGATCAGAACCAGAACCGGGCTCAGGACCAGGATTCTGATCAGGACCGGGATCTGAACTGAGACTGGGATTGGGCTCAGGATCAGAACCGGGACCAGGACCGAGACCGGGATTGGGATCAGGACTGGGATCCAAGCCGAGACCAGGCCTGGGATCAAGATCGGGCTCAGAACCGGGCTCAAGACCAGGCCCGGGACCAGAACCGGGACCAGAACCGGGATTGGGATCAGGATCAGAACTGGGATCAGAACTGGGACCAGAACTGGGATTAGGATCCAAACTGGGATCAGGATCAGAACCGGGATTAGGATCAGGATTGGGATCAGGACTGGGATCAGGATCAGGATCAGAACCGGGACCAGAACCGGGCTCAGAACCGGGACCGGGCTCAGAACTGGGACCAAGACCAGGATTAGGACCAGAACCGGGCTCAGGATCAGAACCGGGATTAGGATCAGAATTGGGATCAGGATCAGAACCGGGCTCGGAACCGGGCTTAGGATCAGAACCGGGATCAGAACCGGGACCAGGACTGGGATTAGGGCCAGAACCGGGCTCAGGATCAGAACCGGGCTCAGAACAGGGCTCAGGATCAGGTCCAGGATTAGGACCAGAACCGGGCTCAGGACCAGAACCGGGCTCAGGACCAGAACCGGGCTCAGGATCAGGTCCAGGATTAGGACCAGAACCGGGCTCAGGACCAGAACCGGGCTCAGGACCAGAACCGGGCTCAGGATCAGAGCTGGGATCAGGATCAGAACCGGGCTCAGAACCGGGCTCAGGACCAGAACCGGGCTCAGGATCAGAGCTGGGATCAGGATCAGAACCGGGCTCAGAACCGGGCTCAGGACCAGAACCGGGCTCAGGATCAGGTCCGAGCTCAGAACCGGGACCAGGACCGAGACCAGGATTAGGATCCGAACCGAGACCAGAACCGAGACCGGGCTCAGCAGTGGGGGAGGGGCAGCCACCGCCCTTCCCCCCTCCCCCACCCCCCGGGGCGCTTCCTCGGGGAGATCAAAGCCGGGGTCCCTCCCCTCCCCCACCCTCCCCTCCCCCACCCCCGCGCTGATCCCGGGGGTTCCTCCCACGGGCCCCTGAGTCACCCCCACCCCTCCCCCCACCCCCACCCCTCCCCCACCCCCACCCCCGCACCCCTATAAAGCTCCGGGGCCCGGCTCGGCCCGGATCCTGCCCGGGCCCGTCCCCCCCTCGGCTCCAGGTGAGAATTTCCCCCTCCCCCCTCCCCCTCCCCCCAAAATTTCTCGTCCCCGTTTGGTTTGATTGGATTTTATTTATGTGTTTGTGTTTATTTTTGTTTGTGTTTATTTTTGTTTTTGTTTATTTTTGTTTATGTTTATTGTGTTGTTATTTTATTTCATTTTATTTGACTCGAGTTGATATTTTATTTCGTTTTATTTTGTTTTCTGTTTGTTGTCTTCTTTTATTTTATTGTATTGTAGTGTATTATTTAATTTCGTTTTCTTTTATTTTACTTTATTTTAATTTTTTAATTTTATTTTATGTTTATTGTATTATTTAGTTTAATTTGATTTTAATTTACTTGATTTTAAATTTTTAAATTTATTTTATGTTTATTGTATTGTACTGTATTATTTAATTTCCTTTTATTTTATTTTACTTCATTCGTTTTAATTTTATTTTATTTCTTGTTTATTGTATTGCATATTTAATTTCAGTTTATTTTATTTTACTTTATTTTAAGTTTTTTATTTATTTTATTTTATGTTTATTGTATTGTACTGTATTAATTTAATTTAATTTGATTTAACTTTAATTTTAATTTTTTTATTTTATTTTATGTTCATTGTATTGTATTATTTAATTTCGTTTGATTTTATTTTACTTTATTTTAAATTTTTAAATTTATTTTATGTTTATTGTATTGTACAGTATTATTTAATTTCCTTTTATTTCATTTTACTTTATTTGTTTTTATTTTATTTCATGTTTATTCTATTGTATTATTTTATTTTATTTTACTTCATTGATTTTAATTTTATTTTATTTTATTTTATGTTTATTGTATTGTACCGTATTATTTAATTTAGTTTTATTTTATTTTACTTTATTTTAATTTTATTTTTTTATTTTATTTTATGTTTATTGTATTGTATTATTTATTTTCATTTGATTGTATTTTACTTAATTTTTTATTTATTTTATTTTATGTTTATTGTATTGTACTGTATTATTTAATTTCGTTTTATTTTATTTTACTTTATTTGTTTTAATTCTATTTTATTTCTTGTTTATTCTATTGTATTATTTTATTTTATTTTATTTTACTTCATTGATTTTAATTTAATTTTATTTTATGTTTATTGTATTGTACTGTATTATTTAATTTAATTTGATTTGATTTTACTTTATTTTAATTTTAATTTCTTTATTTTATTTTATGTTTATTGTATTGTATTATTTAATTTCAGTTTATTTTATTTTACTTTAATTTAAATTTTTTGATTTATTTTATTTTATGTTTATTGTATTGTACTGTATTATTTAATTTCATTTGATTTGATTTTACTTTATTTTAATTTTTAAAATTTATTTTATTTTATGTTTATTGTATCGTATTATTTAATTCCATTTGATTTTATTTTACTTTACTGATTTTAATTTGCATTTTGCTTCATTTCATCGCTTTATTTTATTACGTTGTATTCTTTTATTTTATTTCACTTTATTGTAATTTCTATTTTATTTTATTTTACTTCCTTTCGCCTCATTTTTATTTTATTCCATCCCGTACTTCATTTCATTTTATTTCATTGCATTTTAATTTCATTTTATTTCACTTTAATTTCATTTTAATTTTATTTTATTTCCCTTTAATTTCATTTTATTTCATTTTAATTTTATTTCATTTCATTTTAATTTCATTTCATTTCATTTTCAATTGATTTTCTTTTCTTTTTTTTATTTTAATTCCATTTTATTTCATTTTAATTTCACTTTATTTCATTCTTATTTCATTTTCATTTCATTTCATTTCATTTTAATTCCATTTTATTTCATTTCATTTCAATTTAATTTCATTTCAATTTCATTTCATTTTCAATTTCATTTTATTTCACTTTAATTTCATTTCATTTCATTTTAATTTCATTTCCTTTTCACCTGATTTCATTTCAATTGATTTATTTCCTTTTTTTTCATTTTAATTTCATTTTTTTCATTTTAATTCCATTTTATTTCACTTTAATTTCATTTTTTCCCAAATTTTTTTTTTGGGGGGGGGGAGGGGATGATGGGGGAGGGGCTTCTCCCCATCCCCAAAATTCCCCCAAAAAAAAATTCCCCCCCTGGGCTGAGGCCACGCCCCTTTCCCAGGATCCCCTTTAACCCCTTCGCTGCCGCCGCTGATCCCGGATTTTGGGTTTTCCCAGGAATGGCTCGCGACGGCCGCGGAGCCTTCGGCCTCGTCCCGCCCCTCCCCCCCCTCCTCCTCCTCCTCCTCCTCCTCCTCCTCGGATCCAGCCCGGCGCGAGCGCAGGGAACCGGAAACGGCAGCCAGGAGCGTGAGTGGAATTTTCTTCGGGAATTTCCTGGTTTCGGGAATTTTCGATTTTCGGGAATTTTCTATTTTTGGGAATTTTCTGTTTTTGGGAATTTTCTATTTTTGGGAATTTTCTATTTTTAGGAATTTTATTCGTGAATATTTCGGGAATTTTTTAAAATTTTCTTTCAGGAATTTTTTTCTTTGGGAAATTTTTTTCGGGAATTTTATTTGGGAATTTCGGTTTGGTTTTTTTTTTTTTTTTGGGAATTTAATTTCGGGAATTTTTCTTCAGGGATTTTTTATTTTTTTCGGGAATTTTTTTAAAATTTTTTTGGAAATTTTTATCGGGATTTTTATTTTCGGGAATTTTATTCGGGAATTTCGGGAATTTTTTAAAATTTTCTTTCAGGATTTTTTTTTTTTTTTTGGAAATTTTTTTTTCGGGAATTTTGGGATTTTTTTTTTTTTTTTTTTTTTTGGAATTTTTTTGGGGGGAATTTTGTCTTTGGGAATTTTTTTTTCAGGTTTTTTTTGTTTTTTTTTTTTCGGGAATTTTATTCAGGAATATTTCGGGAATTTTTAAAATTTTCTTTCAGGAATTTTTTTTTTTTTTTTTTTGGGAAATTTTTTTTTCGGGAATTTTGGGATTTTTTTTTTTTTTTTTTTTGGAATTTTTTTGGGGGGAATTTTGTCTTTGGGAATTTTTTTTCAGGTTTTTTTTGTTTTTTTTTTTTTCGGGAATTTTATTCAGGAATATTTCGGGAATTTTTAAAATTTTCTTTCAGGAATTTTTTTTTTTTTTTTTGGGAAATTTTTTTTTCGGGAATTTTAGGATTTTTTGGGGGGGGGGATTTTTTTTGGGGAATTTTCTATTTTCGGGAATTTTATTCGTGAATATTTCGGGAATATTTAAATTTTCTTTCAGGAATTTTTTTCTTTGGGAAATTTTTTTCGGGAATTTTATTTGGGAATTTCGGGATTTTTTTTTTTTTGAATTTATTTTAGGGAATTTTTCTTCAAGAATTTTTTATTTTTTTCGGGAATTTTTTAATTTTTTTGGAATTTTTTTTACGGGATTTTATTTTTTTTTTTGGGATTTTTTTCGGGATTTTTTTTCGGGAATTTTATTCAGAAATTTCGGGAATTTTAAAATTTTCTTTCAGGAATTTCTTTTCTTTGGGAAATTTTTTTTTCGAGAATTTTTTTCGGGAATTTTAGTTGGGAATTTCGGGATTTTTTTTTTATTTTTTTTTTCCCGGGAATTTAATTTCGGGAATTTTTCTTCAGGGATTTTTTTTTTTTTTTCGGGAATTTTTAAAATTTTTGGGGGAATTTTTTTTCGGGATTTTTTTTTTTCAGGATTTTTTTGGGGGATTTTGTCTTTGGGAATTTTCTATTTTCGGGAATTTTCTGTTTTCGGGAATTTTTTTTTTCGGGAATTTTTTTTCGGGAATTTTATTTGGGAATTTCGGGAATTTTTAAATTTTCTTTCAGGAATTTCTTTTCTTTGGGAAATTTTTTTTTCGAGAATTTTTTTCGGGAATTTTAGTTGGGAATTTCGGGATTTTTTTTTTATTTTTTTTTTCCCGGGAATTTAATTTCGGGAATTTTTCTTCAGGGATTTTTTTTTTTTTTTCGGGAATTTTTAAAATTTTTGGGGGAATTTTTTTTCGGGATTTTTTTTTCGGGAATTTTATTTGGGAATTTCGGGATTTTTTTTTTTTTCCCGGGAATTTAATTTCGGGAATTTTTCTTCAGGGATTTTTTTTTTTTTTTTTGGGGAATTTTTTTGGGGCGATTTTGTCTTTGGGAATTTTCTATTTTCGGGAATTTTCTATTTTCAGGAATTTTATTCAGGAATTTCGGGAATTTTTAAATTTTCTTTCAGGATTTTTTTTTTTGTTTTTTTTTGAATTTTTTTTTTTCGAGAATTTTTTTCGGGAATTTTATTTGGGAATTTTATTCAGGAATACTTGGGGATTTTTTTCTTTTTTTTCGGGATTTTTTTGGGGGGGGGAATTTAATTTCGGGAAATTCAGGAATATTTTCTTTCAGGAATTTTTCTTTGGGATTTTTTTTTTTATTTCGGGATTTTTTTTTTCCTGGGAACTTTTTTGGGAATTTTTCTTCAGGAATTTAATTTCGGGAATTTTTTTTTTTCAGGAATTTTTTTTCGGGAATTTCAGGATTTATTTCAGGAATTTCAGGAATTCTTTTGGAGAATTTCAGGAATTCTTCTTTTTTTTTGGGAATTTTTTTTTTCTTTTTTGAGAATTTTTTTCGGGAATTTTTTTTGTGGGGGGGGAACAATTTCAGGAATTTTTTTTCGGGAATTCCGGGCTGTCAGGAATTTCGCCCATTTTGGGGCCGGAACCAACGGATTTGGGATTTTTGGAGGAATTCCCGCTGGGAACGGCCCCGCCCCCCACGGGAGCTCCGGGAATTCCCAAACCCCTCAGGAGGGAGAATTCCCAAAGGCACCGGGGGGGGCGCAATTCCCAAATTTCCCGGCTCTGGGAGAATTCCCAGAGGACGATTCCCAAATTTCCTGGCGCTGGGACAATTCCTGAATTTCTGGGGCTCTGGGAGAATTCCCGAATTTCCTGGTGCTGTGAGAATTCCCGGGGGACAATTCCCAAATTTCCCATCTCTGGGAGAATTCCCGAATTTCCCATCTCTGGGACAATTCCCGAATTTCTGGGCTCTGGGAGAATTCCTGGGGGACAATTCCCGAATTTCCCATCTCTGTGAGAATTCCCAAATTTCCGGGGCTCTGGGAGAATTCCCAAATTTCCTGGTGCTGTGAGAATTCCCGGGGGACAATTCCCAAATTTCCCATCTCTGGGAGAATTCCCGAATTTCCCCTCTCTGGGACGATTCCCGAATTTCTGGGAGAATTCCCAAATTTCCCATCTCTGGGAGAATTCCCAAATTTCCTGGTGCTGTGAGAATTCCCGGGGGACAATTCCCAAATTTCCCATCTCTGGGAGAATTCCCAAATTTCTGGGAGAATTCCCAGAGGACGATTCCCAAATTTCCGGGAGAATTCCCGAATTTCGGGAGAATTCCCAAATTTCCAGGGCTCTGGGACAATTCCCGTGGGAAACGATCCCGCCGGGGAATCCCGGCTCCTCCTCCAGATCCGGGATCGGATTCCGGAGCCGGGGAGGCTCCTGAGATCCCAAACTGGTTCGAACCGGTCCCGGCCGGCCCCGCCCGGCCATTCCGATGTCCCAATCGCCCGGGGGGGGGCGTGGCTGCCCGGGGAGAGGGGTCACGACCTCGGGGTGGACACAGGGCCCAGGTGGTCACTCTCAGGGTGGTCACAGGTCAGGGTGGTCACTCTTGAGGTGGTCCCAATGTCCAGGTGGTCACTCTCGAGGTGGTCATGGGGTTCGGGTGGTCCCAGTGTCCAGGTGGTCACTCTCAGGGTGGTCACTCTCAGGGTGGTCAAGGTGGTCACAGTGTCCAGGTGGTCACAGGTCAGGGTGGTCACTCTCAGGGTGGTCAAGGTGGTCACAGTGTCCAGGTGGTCACAGGTCAGGGTGGTCACTCTCGAGGTGGTCACAGGTCAGGGTGGTCACTCTCAAGGTGGTCATGGGGTTCGGGTGGTCACTCTCAGGGTGGTCACAGGTCAGGGTGGTCACTCTCGAGGTGGTCAAGGTGGTCACGGGTCAGGGTGGTCACTCTCGAGGTGGTCCCAGTGTCCAGGTGGTCACTCTTGAGGTGGTCACAGGTCAGGGTGGTCACTCTCGAGGTGGTCATGGGGTTCGGGTGGTCCCAGTGTCCAGGTGGTCACTCTCAAGGTGGTCCCAATGTCCAGGTGGTCACAGGTCAGGGTGGTCACTCTCAGGGTGGTCACGGGTCAGGGTGGTCACTCTCGAGGTGGTCATGGGGTTCGGGTGGTCCCAGTGTCCAGGTGGTCACTCTCAGGGTGGTCAAGGTGGTCACAGTGTCCAGGTGGTCACTCTCAAGGTGGTCCCAATGTCCAGGTGGTCACTCTCAAGGTGGGCACAGTGTCCAGGTGGTCACAGGTCAGGGTGGTCACTCTCGAGGTGGTCACGGGGTTCAGGTGGTCCCGGCAGTGCCCGAGGGGGTCGTTTCCCATCATTCCCTGTCCTTTCCGCGCCATTTCCCATCATTCCCGCTCATTTCCGGGTCTCTTCCGGGTCACTCCGGTGTCACTTCCCGCCCAGCAGTGCCCGAGGGGGTCATTTCCGGGTCATTTCCCATCATTCCCCACCATTTCCTGTCCGGCAGTACCTGAGGGGGTCGTTTCCGGATAATTTCCCATCATTCCCTGTCATTTCCCCGTTAGTTCCCATCATCCCCTCGTTATCTCCCGGTCATTCTCCGTCATTTCCCATCATTCCCTGTCCCTTCCAGGTCATTTCCTGTCCGTTTCCTGTCTGGCAGTGCCCAAGGGGATCATTTCCCATCATTCCCGGGTCACTTCCCATCACTTCCTGTCCGGCAGTGCCCGAGGGGGCCATTTCCGGGTCATTTCCCATAATTCCTGGTCATTTCCCATCATTCCCGGTCATTTCCGGGTCATTTCCGGGTCACTGGGGTGTCGTTTCCTGTCCGGCAGTGCCCGAGGGGGTCATTTCCCATCATTCCCGGTCCTTTCCGGGTCATTTCCGGGTCACTGTGGTGCCGTTTCCTGTCCGGCAGTGCCCAAGGGGATCATTTCCCATAATTCCCGGTCATTTCCCATCATTCCCTGTCCTTTCCGGGTCATTCCCAGGTCACTCCGGTGTCACTTCCTGTCCGGCAGTGCCCGAATGGGCCATTTCCCATAATTCCGGTGTCGTTTCCTGTCTGGCAGTGCCCGAGGGGGTCATTTCCGGGTCATTTCCCATAATTCCCTTGTCACTTCCTGTCCGGCAGTGCCCGAGGGGGCCATTTCCCATAATTCCCGGTCATTTCCCATCATTCCCTGTCCTTTCCGGGTCATTTCCGGGTCACTGCGGTGTCACTTCCTGTCCAGCAGTGCCCAAGGGGATTACTTCCCATCATTCCCGGTCACTTCCGGGTCATTTCCCATAATTCCCGGTCACTTCCTGTCCGGCAGTGTCCGAGGGGGCCATTTCCCATAATTCCTGGTTATTTCCCATAATTCCCTGTCCTTTCCGGGTCATTTCCCATAATTCCGGTGCTGTTTCCTGTCCAGCAGTGCCCCAGGGGATTATTTCCCATCATTCCCTGTCCTTTCCGGGTCACTTCCGGGTCATTCCCGTGTCACTTCCTGTCCGGCAGTGCCCCAGGGGATTATTTCCCATCATTCCCGGTCCTTTCCGGGTCACTTCCGGGTCACTGTGGTGTCATTTCCTGTCCGGCAGTGCCCGAGGGGGACGAGTCGCGGATCATCGGGGGCCGGCCCTGCTCCATGGCCCAGAGGCCCTTCCAGGTGGCGCTGACCAAGCGCGGGCAGATCCTCTGCGGGGGCAGCCTGGTGGCGGCGCGGTGGGTGCTGACGGCGGCGCACTGCCGCCAGCCGCTCAGGTGAGACACAACTGGGCACAGGTGAGACACACCTGGGCACACCTGGGCACACCTGGGTACACCTGAGATACACCTGAGATACACCTGGGTACACCTGGGATAGCTGGGGTACACCTCAGACACACCTGGTGGCGGCGCGGTGGGTGCTGACCGCGGCGCACTGCCGGCAGCCGCTCAGGTGAGACACACCTGGGCACACCTGGGTACACCTGGGCACACCTGGGCACACCTGGGATACATGGGATACACCTGAGATACACCTGGGCACACCTGGTGGGGGCGCAATGGGTGCTGACAGCGGCGCACTGCCGCCAGCCGCTCAGGTGAGACACACCTGGGCACACCTGGGCACACCTGGGATACATGGGATACACCTGAGATACACCTGGGTACACCTGGGTACACCTGGGATAGCTGGGGCACACCTGGGATAGCTGGGGTACACCTGGGCACACCTGGGGTACATGGGATACACCTGGTGGCGGCGCGGTGGGTGCTGACAGCGGTGCACTGCCGCCAGCCGCTCAGGTGAGACACACCTGGGCACAGGTGAGACACACCTGGGCACACCTGGGATACACCTGGGTACACCTGGGATACACCTGGGGTACATGGGATACACCTGGTGGGGGCGCAATGGGTGCTGACCGCCGCCCACTGCCGCCAGCCGCTCAGGTGAGACACACCTGGGCACAGGTGAGACACACCTGGGCACACCTGGGTACACCTGGGCACACCTGGGATACATGGGATACACCTGGGGTACATGGGACACACCTGGTGGGGGCGCAATGGGTGCTGACCGCGGCGCACTGCCGCCAGCCGCTCAGGTGAGACACACCTGGGCACACCTGAGATACCTGGGATACACCTGAGATACACCTGGGGTACACCTCAGACACACCTGGGGTACATGGGATACACCTGGTGGGGGCGCGGTGGGTGCTGACCGCCGACCACTGCCGCCAGCCACTCAGGTGAGACACACCTGGGCACAGGTGAGACACACCTGGGATACACCTGGGTACACCTGGGATAGCTGGGATACACCTGGTGGCGGCGCGGTGGGTGCTGACGGCGGCGCACTGCCGCCAGCCACTCAGGTGAGACACACCTGGGCACAGGTGAGACACACCTGGGCACACCTGGGTACACCTGGGATACACCTGGGCACACCTGGGTACACCTGGGCACACCTGGGGTACACCTGGGATACATGGGATACACCTGGGACAGGTGGGATACACCTGGTGGGGGCGCGGTGGGTGCTGACAGCGGCGCACTGCCGCCAGCCGCTCAGGTGAGACACACCTGGGCACACCTGGGATACACCTGGTGGGGGCGCAATGGGTGCTGAGACACACCTGGGTGTGGGGGGGGAGGGGCACGTGTCCCATCTCACCTGTGCTGGAGCCATCTCACCTGTGCCATGATCTCCATCTCAGCAGCCCCAACTGCCCCAAGGTAACCCCCTCACCTGTCCCCCTCTCACCTGTCCCCATCTCACCTGTTCCACGGAGCTCGAGCTCACCTGTCCCCCTCACCTGTCCCAAGGTGTCCCCCTCACCTGTCCATTGAAGCTCAAGCTCACCTGTCCCCAGCTCACCTGTCCCATCTCACCTGTCCCAAGGTGTCCCTCTCACCTGTCCCATCTCACCTGTTCCACGGAGCTCAAGCTCACCTGTCCCCATCTCACCTGTCCCACAGAGCTGGAGCTCACCTGTCCCCCTCACCTGTCCCTCTCACCTGTCCCAAGATGTCCCCCTCACCTGTCCCTCTCACCTGTCCCAAGATGTCCCCCTCACCTGTCCCTCTCACCTGTCCTATGGAGTTCCAGCTCACCTGTCCCCCTCACCTGTCCCATCTCACCTGTCCCATGGAGCTGGAGCTCACCTGTCCCCCTCACCTGTTCCATAGAGCTCGAGCTCACCCATCCCATCTCACCTGTCCCAAGGTGTCCCCCTCTCACCTGTCCCATCTCACCTGTTCCATAGAGCTCGAGCTCACCCATCCCATCTCACCTGTCCCATCTCACCTGTCCCAAGGTGTCCCTCTCACCTGTCCCATCTCACCTGTCCCACAGAGCTGGAGCTCACCTGTCCCCAGCTCACCTGTCCCCCTCACTTGTCCCATCTCACCTGTCCCAAGGTGTCCCTCTCACCAGTCCCATCTCACCTGTCCCACGGAGCTGGAGCTCACCTGTCCCATCTCACCTGTCCCACAGAGCTGGAGCTCACCTGTCCCCAGCTCACCTATCCCATCTCACCAGTCCCATCTCACCTGTCCCACAGAGCTGGAGCTCACCTGTCCCCAGCTCACCTATCCCATCTCACCAGTCCCATCTCACCTGTCCCACGGAGCTGGAGCTCACCTGTCCCATCTCACCTGTCCCATGGAGCTCCAGCTCACCTGTCCCTCTCACCTGTCCCATGGAGCTCCAGCTCACCTGTCCCATCTCACCTGTCCCACGGAGCTCCAGCTCACCTGTCCCATCTCACCTGTCCCACGGAGCTGGAGCTCACCTGTCCCCCTCACCTGTCCCCCTCTCACCTGTGCCGCAGGGACCTGCAGGTGCTGATCGGCACCAACACGCTGCGGGCAGGTACGGGCCAGGTGCGCCGCGTCTCGCGGGTGCAGGTGCACCCCGGCTACGACCCCCGGCGCAACGACAACGACTTCATGCTGCTGCACCTGGACGCACCTGTGCGCTTCGGGCCCCGCGTCAAGAAGATCCGCGTGGCCACCAGGTGTCCCCGGGCCGGCCAGAACTGCAGCGTCTCCGGCTGGGGCACCACCAAGTCACCTGGAGGTACCTGTGCGCACCTGGCGGGGGTGGGGGGGGGGAGGGGATAGCTGGGAGGGCTCAGGTGGGTTGCAGGGGAGGGTTTAGGTGAGGGCTCAGGTGAGCTCCAGGTGAGCTCCAGGTGAGATCTCAGGTGAGTCTTAGGTGAGGGCTCAGGTGAGCTCCAGGTGAGATCTCTGGTGAGGGCAAAGTGAGCTCCAGGTGAGGGCTCAGGTGAGCTCCAGGTGAGGGCTCAGGTGAGATCTCAGGTGAGGGCTCAGGTGAGCTCCAGGGAAGGCTCAGGTGAGCTCCAGGTGAGCCCCAGGTGAGGGCTCAGGTGAGCTCCTGGGGAGGGCTCAGGTGAGCTCTAAGTGAGGGCTCAGGTGAGCTCCAGGTGAGCCTCAGGTGAGATCTCAGGTGAGCTCCAGGTGAGATCTCAGGTGAGGTCAAAGTGAGCTCCAGGTGAGGGCTCAGGTGAGCTCCAGGTGAGATCTCAGGTGAGCTCCAGGTGAGGGCTCAGGTGAGATCTCAGGTGAGCTCCAGGTGAGGGCTCAGGTGAGGTCAAAGTGAGCTCCAGGTGAGGGCTCAGGTGAGCTCCAGGTGAGGGCTCAGGTGAGCTCCAGGTGAGATCTCAGGTGAGGTCAAAGTGAGCTCCAGGTGAGGGCTCAGGTGAGCTCCAGGTGAGATCTCAGGTGAGGTCAAAGTGAGCTCCAGGTGAGATCTCAGGTGAGCTCCAGGTGAGGGCTCAGGTGAGATCTCGGGTGAGATCTCAGGTGAGGTCAAAGTGAGCTCCAGGTGAGGGCTCAGGTGAGCTCCACGTGAGATCTCAGGTGAGCTCCAGGTGAGGGCTCAGGTGAGGTCAAAGTGAGCTCCAGGTGAGGGCTCAGGTGAGCTCCAGGTGAGGGCTCAGGTGAGGTCAAAGTGAGCTCCAGGTGAGATCTCAGGTGAGCTCCAGGTGAGGGCTCAGGTGAGATCTCAGGTGAGCTCCAGGTGAGATCTCAGGTGAGGTCAAAGTGAGCTCCAGGTGAGGGCTCAGGTGAGCTCCAGGTGAGATCTCAGGTGAGCTCCAGGTGAGGGCTCAGGTGAGATCTCAGGTGAGCTCCAGGTGAGATCTCAGGTGAGGTCAAAGTGAGCTCCAGGTGAGGGCTCAGGTGAGCTCCAGGTGAGATCTCAGGTGAGCTCCAGGTGAGGGCTCAGGTGAGATCTCAGGTGAGCTCCAGGTGAGATCTCAGGTGAGGTCAAAGTGAGCTCCAGGTGAGGGCTCAGGTGAGCTCCAGGTGAGATCTCAGGTGAGCTCCAGGTGAGGGCTCAGGTGAGATCTCAGGTGAGCTCCAGGTGAGGGCTCAGGTGAGGGCTCAGGTGAGCTCCAGGTGAGATCTCAGGTGAGCTCCAGGTGAGGGCTCAGGTGAGCTCCAGGTGAGATTTCAGGTGAGGTCAAAGTGAGCTCCAGGTGAGGGCTCAGGTGAGCTCCAGGTGAGGGCTCAGGTGAGGGCTCAGGTGAGCTCCAGGTGAGATCTCAGGTGAGCTCCAGGTGAGGGCTCAGGTGAGCTCCAGGTGAGATCTCAGGTGAGCTCTCAGGTGAGATCTCGGGTAAGCTCCAGGTGAGGGCTCAGGTGAGCTACAGGTGAGCCTCAGGTGAGATCTCGGGTAAGCTCCAGGTGAGGGCTCAGGTGAGATCTCGGATGAGATCTCAGGTGAGGGCTCAGGTGAGATCTCAGGTGAGGGCTCAGGTGAGCTCCAGGTGAGGGCTCAGGTGAGATCTCAGGTGAGGGCTCAGATGAGCTCCAGGGAAGGCTCAGGTAAGCTCCAGGTGAGCCCCAGGTGAGGGCTCAGGTGAGGGCTCAGGTGAGGGCTCAGGTAAGCTCCAGGTGAGCCCCAGGTGAGGACTCAGGTGAGATCTCAGGTAAGCTCCAGGTGAGATCTCAGGTGAGCTCCAGCAGAGGGCTCAGGTGAGCTCCAGGTGAGCCCCAGGTGTCCTCAGGTGTGTCCCAGGTGCCCTCAGTTGTGAAAGCGGCTGAGGTGCCCTCACCTGGCCAGGTGAGCCCAGGAACGGGGCAAACCCGGGGGATTTCGGGTTCCACCGGCCCCAACCTGGGGATCTTGGTGGGATTTCTCTCTCACCTGTGCTCACCTGTGCTCACCTGTGCAGGTGTTTCGGGGTCCCTTTGGGGTTGGGAATGATCCCGGAATGGGGCAAATCCGGGGAATTTTGGGTTCCATGCAACCAAAAATGGGGATTTTTTTTGGGATTTCACTCTCACCTGTGCTCACCTGTGCCTCACCTGTGCTCACCTGTGCAGGTGTTTCAGGGTCCCTTTGGGGTTGGGAACGGTCCCAGAATGGGGCAAATCTGGGGAATTTTGGGTTCCGTGTAACCAAAAATGGGGATTTTTTGGGGGGGATTTCACTCTCACCTGTGCTCACCTGTCCCTCACCTGTGCTCACCTGTCCCTCATCTGTGCTCACCTGTGCAGGTGTTCCCCATCACTTTTGGTGTTGGGAACAGTCCTGGAATGGGGCAAATCCTGGGAATTTTGGGTTCCATGTAACCAAAAATGGGGATTTTTTGGGGGATTTCTCTCACCTGTGCTCACCTGTGCCTCACCTGTGCTCACCTGTGCAGGTGTTTCAGGGTCCCCCTTGGGGTTGGGAATGATCCTGGAATGGGACAAATCCGGGGAATTTTGGGTTCTGTGTAACCAAAAATGGGGATTTTTTTGGGGGGATTTCACTCTCACCTGTGCTCACCTGTGCCTCACCTGTGCTCACCTGTGCAGGTGTTTCGGGGTCCCTTTGGGGTTGGGAACGGTCCCAGAATGGGGCAAATCCTGGGAATTTTGGGTTCCATGCAACCAAAAATGGGGATTTTTTTGGGGATTTCTCTCTCACCTGTGCCTCACCTGTCCCTCACCTGTGCTCACCTGTGCCTCACCTGTGCAGCCAAGCTCCCGCGGGACCTGCAGTGCGCGCAGGTGCAGACCTTCGGGCCGGAGCAGTGCGCCCGCGCCTACGGCAGCGCCGTCACCCGCAACATGTTCTGCGCAGGTGTGCCCCAGGGCGGCGTCGACTCCTGCCAGGTGAGGCCGCCCAGGTGGGCCCCAGGTGTGCTAGAAGTGGTTCAGGTGTGCCAGGGGTGGTCCAGGTGGGGCCCCTGGTGTGCTGGAGGCGCTCCAGGTGTGCCAGGGGTGGTGTAGGTGTGCCCCAGGTGTGCCAGGGGCTCGCATCTGTCTCACCTGTCCCTTACCTGTCTCACCTGTCCCACCTGTCCATGTCCCACCTGTCCTGTCTCCCACCTGTCTCACCTGTCCCGTCTCACCTGTCCTTCACCTGTCCATGTCTCACCTGTCTCATCTGTCCCTGTCCCACCTGTCTCACCTGTCCATGTCCGACCTGTCCTGTCTCACCTGTTCCTGTCCCACCTGCCCTCTCTCACCTGTCTCACCTGTCCCACCTGTCCATGTCTCACCTGTCCTGTCCCACCTGTCTCACCTATCCCACCTGTGCCTTACCTGTCTCACTTGCCTCACCTGCCCTGTCTGACCTGTCCTGTCCCACCTGCTCTGTCTCACCTGTCCATATCCCACCTGTCTCACCTGTCCCTGTCTCACCTATCCATGTCTTAACCTATCTATGTCTCACCTGTCCAGTCTCACCTGTCCAGTCTCACCTGTCCATGTCTCACCTGTCCCACCTGCCCTCACCTGTTCATGTCTCACCTGCCCTCTCTCACCTGTCTTACCTGTCCCACCTGTCCCTCACCTGTCCCACCTGTCCATGTCCCACCTGTCTCACCTGTCCCTTACCTGTCCATGTCCCACCTGCCCTCTCACCTGTCCCTGTCTCACCTGTCCCATCTGCCCTGTCTCACCTGTCCCTGTCTCACCTGCCCTCTCTCACCTGTCCATGTCCCACCTGTGTCTCGCCTGTCCCATCTGCCCTGTCTCACCTGTCCCATCTGCATTGTCTCACCTGCCCTGTCTCACCTGTCCATGTCTCACCTGTCCTGTCTCACCTGTCCCTGTCTCACCTGTCCCTGTCTCACCTGCCCTCTCTCACCTGTCCATGTCCCACCTGTGTCTCGCCTGTCCCATCTGCCCTGTCTCACCTGTCCCATCTGCATTGTCTCACCTGCCCTGTCTCACCTGTCCATGTCTCACCTGTCCTGTCTCACCTGTCCCTGTCTCACCTGTCCCTGTCTCACCTGTCCCTGTCTCACCTGTCCCATCTGCCCTGTCCATGTCCCACCTGTCCATGTCCCACTTGTCTCACCTGTCCCTTACCTGTCCATGTCCCACCTGTCCATGTCCCACCTGTCTCACCTGTCCCTGTCTCACCTGTCCCATCTGCCCTATCCCTGTCTCACCTGTCCATGTCCCACTTGTCTCACCTGTCCCTTACCTGTCCCTGTCTCACCTGTCCATGTCCCACCTGCCTCACCTGTCCCTGTCCCACCTGCCCTGTCCCACCTGTCTCACCTGTCCATGTCCCACCTGCCCTGTCCCACCTGTCTCACCTGTCCATGTCCCACCTGTCTCACCTGTCCATGTCCCACCTGTCCATGTCCCACCTGTCTCACCTGTCCATGTCTCACCTGCCCTGTCCCACCTGTCTCACCTGTCCTGTCTCCCCTGTCCCACCTGCAGGGTGACTCGGGGGGCCCGCTGGTCTGCGGGGGTTACCTGCAGGGCGTGGTCTCCTGGGGCATGGCCGTGTGCGGTCAGCGTGGTCAGCCAGGTGTCTACAGCAACGTCTGCCGGGCCAGCGCCTGGGTGCGCAGGGTCACCCGGGAGTGACCACTGAGTGACCGCTGGGTGACCACTGAGTGACCACTGAGTGACCACTGAGTGACCAACGAGTGACCAACGAGTGACCACTGAGTGACCACTGAGTGACCACTGAGTGACCACTGAGTGACCAAGAGCGACCACGAATGACCAACGAGTGACCAACAGTGACCACGAGTGACCAGGAGTGACCAGCAACCACGAGTGACCACGAGTGACCAGGAGTGACCAACGAGTGACCAACGAGGGACCAACGAGTGACCAACAGTGACCAACGAGTGACCAACGAGTGACCAATGAGTGACCACTGAGGGACCAACGAGTGACCAACGAGTGACCAATGAGTGACCAACGAGTGACCAACAGTGACCAACGAGTGACCGCTGAGTGACCACTGAGGGACCAACGAGTGACCAGGAGTGACCAATGAGTGACCAACAGTGACCACGAGTGACCAGGAGTGACCAACAAGTGACCGAGGGACCAACGAGTGACCACTGAGTGACCAACGAGTGACCAACGAGTGACCAACGAGTGACCAGGAGTGACCAACAGTGACCAATGAGTGACCAACGAGTGACCAATGAGTGACCAACGAGTGACCAACAGTGACCAACGAGTGACCAACGAGTGACCAATGAGTGACCACGAGTGACCAACGAGTGACCAATGAGTGACCACTGAGTGACCACTGAGTGACCAACGAGTGACCAACGAGTGACCAATGAGTGACCACGAGTGACCAACGAGTGACCAACAAGTGACCACTGAGTGACCACTGAGTGACCACGAGTGACCAACGAGTGACCAACGAGTGACCACTGAGTGACCACTGAGTGACCACTGAGTGACCAACAAGTGACCAACGAGGGACCAACGAGTGACCAACAGTGACCAACGAGTGACCAATGAGTGACCACTGAGTGACCACTGAGTGACCAAGAGCGACCACGAATGACCAACGAGTGACTAATGAGGGACCGGCACCGGCCAGCGACCACGAGTGACCACGAGTGACCACGAGTGACCAACAGTGACCAACGACCAGGAATGACCAGTGACCAGGAGTGACCAACAGTGACCAGGAGTGACCAGGAGTGACCAACAGTGACCACAAGTGACCAACAGTGACCGACGAGTGACCAATGAGTGACCAATGAGTGACCAATGAGTGACCAATGAGGGACCGGCACCGGCCAGCGACCACGAGTGACCAACAGTGACCAAGAGTGACCAGCAGCAACCAACAGTGACCAGGAGTGACCAACAGTGACCAGGAGTGACCAACAGTGACCAGGAGTGACCAACAGTGACCAGGAGTGACCGACGAGTGACCAATGAGTGACCAATGAGTGACCACTGAGTGACCACTGAGTGACCACTGAGTGACCACTAAGGGACCAATGAGTGACCAATGAGGGACTGACACCGGCCAGCGACTACGAGTGACCAACAGTGACCACAAGTGACCAGCAGTGACCACGAGTGACCAGCAGTGACCACGAGTGACCAACAGTGACCAGCAGTGACCACGAGTGACCAGCAGTGACCAACAGTGACCAGCAGTGACCAAGAGTGACCAAGAGTGACCAGGAGTGACCAACAGTGACCAGCAGTGACCAACAGTGACCAGCAGTGACCAGGAATGACCAGGAGTGACCAGTGACCAACAACGACCACGAGTGACCATGAGTGACCAGTGACCAACAGTGACCAGCAGTGACCAACTGACCAAGTGACCACTGACCAGAAGTGACCAGCTGTGACCACTGACCACCGCTGACCACTGACCACTGACCAGTGACCAGTGACCAGCAGTGGGCGGGACTTGGGGAAGGAATTGGGGGAAATAAAGGGAAATTTGAGTAAAAAAGAAATCCCAGACTGGTTTGTACTGGGATGGAACTGGGATGGACTGGGAGGGACTGGGAGGGACTGGGAGGGAACTGGGAGGGACTGAGAGGGACTGGGAGGGACTGGGAGGGACTGGGAGGGAACTGGGAGGGACTGGGAGGGACTGGGAGGGACTGGGATGGACTGGGAGGGACTGGGAGGGACTGGGAGGGAACTGGGAGAGACTGGGATGGACTGGGAGGGAACTGGGAGGGACTGGGATGGACTGGGAGGGAACTGGGAGGGACTGGGATGGACTGGGAGGGACTGGGAGGGAACTGGGAGGGACTGGGATGGACTGGGAGGGACTGGGAGGGACTGGGAGGGACTGGTTTGAACTGGTTTGGCCTGAGGGCGCCCCCTGCTGGTTCCCCCTGCACAATTGGGGGCGGGGCCACCTCGGCGGGACCCCCGGGGCCATCATGGCCGCCCTGGGGACGCTCTGAGGACCAATCACGGCGCAGAGACCCAGGCCACGCCCCCTTTGCCTTCACCCTTTTTATTCCCAACCAATCAGAGCGCCTGGAGCCCCTCAGGGGGGTGGAGCCTCCTCCTCAGGCTCCTCCCCCGCTACATCAGTGAGTGCGGGCAGGGCCAGAGTGGGCGTGGCCAAACCTCTGGAGGGCGTGGCCTGCAGGGCGAGGGCGGCGTCTCTCCAGCGCTGCAGCCAATGGGAGAAGGGGGTGTGGCCAGAGGGCGTGGCCAGGGCCCACTGAGCTGGCTGGGTCCACCTGGGAGGAGGGGGCGGGGTCAGAAATAAAGGGGGCGGGGCTTGGGGGGACCCCACCATTTCCTATTGAAGCTCCTCCCCCCTCTCACCATTGGCTGAGGAGCTCCAGGAGGCGGGGCCAGGCCCTGATTCGCTGCTGGCAGGCGGCGCTGACCAATCGCAGGCGGGGGAGGAGCTCGGCCACGCCCTCGGGGAGGGGCGGGAGGGGGGGCTCCGGCTCTGGCCCCGCCCCCCACGCAGGCCCCGCCCCCCGCCGCAAGCACAGCGCCCCCTGGCGGAGCTGTTGTCGCAACATGGCCGCCCGCGACAACAGCGCCCCCTGCTGGAGACGGGGGAAGGGGTGTGGGGTGTGGCTGTGGGGGGTTGGCCACGCCCCCTGAATCAAGTGAGCCCCTCCCCCACCCATTAGGCCACGCCCCCTCAAGCCCTTCCCCCACTCCCAATCCCTTCAAACCCCTCCCTCACCCTTTAACCCCACCCCCTTTCAGGCCCCTCCCCCTCCATTCCCATCCCTGCCCCTCCCCCGCACACTTTAAGCTCCAGGCCCCTCCCCCTCACCCTGAAGCCCCTCCCCCTCCCTCCAAGCCCCGCCCCCTCCCTCACCTGCCGAGCCCCCAGCTCTCGGCCCAGCCCCCGCAGCGGGGGAGGGGCGCCGGGGTGGGGGAGGGGCTCTCCCAGTGCTCCCAGTGCTCCCAGTGCCAGGCCACGGCGCCGCTGCCCCTCCCCCGACAGCGCCGGAGGGGCGGAGCTTAGCCCCGCCCGGGCCACGCCCACAACCTGCGGCCAATCAGAGAGAGACGGGTGAGAGTGGGAGGGAACTGGGAGGGACTGGGAGGGAACTGGGAGGGGACTGGGAGGGACTGGGAGGGAACTGGGAGGGACTGGGAGGGACTGGGAGGGACTGGGAGGGACTGGGAGGGACTGGGAGGGACCTGGGAGGGAACTGGGAGGGACTGGGAGGGACTGGGAGGGAACTGGGAGGGACTGGGAGGGACTGGGAGGGAACTGGGAGGGAACTGGGAGGGAACTGGGAGGAACTGGGAGGGACTGGGAGGGAACTGGGAGGGACTGGGAGGGAACTGGGGGGTTACTGGTCTCTACTGGGGGGTTACTGGTCTATACTGGGAGCCACTGGTCTGTACTGGTGCGCTCCCCACCTGCTCCTGTAGGGGGCGCAGTCCCGCCAGGCGCCCCCTGGTGGCGGCGCTGAGGAAGCGCAGCCGCTGCTGCCCCTGGAGCTGGGGGAGAGAAACCCCGAAATCACCCCAAAAAAACACCCAAAAACCACCCAAAATCACCCCAAGAAACACCCAAAAAACATCCAAAAAATAGCCAAAATCAGCCAAAATCACAAAAAAACCACCCAAAATCAGGCCCAAATCATGCAAAAAACACCCAAAATCACCCCAAAATCACCCAAAATCACCCCAAAACCACCCAAAATCCACCCCAAATCACCCTAATCACCCCAAAATCACCCCAAGCCCCCCAAAATCAGCCCCAAAAATCCCCCAAATCCTCCAATTTCCACCCCCAAATCCCCAAAATTCCCCCCCAAAATCCCAAATTTCCACTCCCAAAACCCCCAAAATCCCCCCAAAAATCCCACATTTCTACTCCCGAATTCCCAAAACGTCCCCAAAAAAATCCCAAAATTTCCCCCCAAATCCCCAATTTCACCCTCAAAATCCCCAAAATCTCCCCCCAAAATCCCAAATTTCCACCCCCAAACCCCCCAAAATCCCAAAATCTTCCCCAAAAATCCTGAATTTCCTGCCCCAAAATCCCAAAAATCCCCCCCAAATCCCCCATTTTACCCCCAAAACCTCCCCGAAAAATCCCAAATTTCTCGCCCCAAACCCCCCAAAATCTTCCCCAAAAATCTCAAATTCCCACCCCCAAATCCCCCCAAAAATCCCAAAATTCCCCCGAAAAATCCCAAATTTCCACCCCCAAACCCCCAAAATCCCAAATTTTTCCCCCAAAATCCCAAATTTCGACCCCAAATTCCCAAAAATTCCCCCCAAATTCCCTCCTCACTCACCACTCGGCCCCTCCCCCTGCGCAGCCGCCTCTGGAGCCGCCCCAGGGGGGATTTGGGGGCGGAATTTTGGGATTTGGGGGTGGAATTTTGGGATTTGGGGGCGGAATTTTGGTATTTTGGGGGTCCCGGGGGGTCCCCCCGCAGGGCCCGGCTCAGGGAACCCCGGAACGCCGCCAGCCCCGCCCGCTGCAGCAACAGCCTGGGGAGAAAAATGGGAATTTTGGGGAGAAAAAATGGGAATTTTGGGGGGGAAAATGGGGAAAAATGGGAATTTTGGGGGGAAAAATGGGAAAAAAAAGAGGATTTTTGGGGTTTTTATGGGAAAAATGAGAATTTGGGGGCAGAAAAAAGGGAAATATTGGGGGTTTTTGGAGGAAAAAATGGGAATTTTGGGGCAGAAATGGGAAAAAAAGTGGATTTTTTGGGTTTTTATGATAAGAACGGGAATTTGGAGGAGAAAAAAGGGAATTTTGGGGCTTTTTTGGGAAAAATTGGGGGTTTTGGGGGGAAAACGGGGAAAAATAGGAAATTTGGGGGAAAAATGGGGAAAAAATGAGGATTTTTGGGGTTTTTATGGGAAAAATGGGAATTCTGGGGAAAAAAGAGAATTTTGGGGGGAAAATGGGGAAAAAAAAGGATTTTGGGGATTTTTATGGGAAGAATGGGAATTTGGGTTTTTTGGGGTGTAAACTGGGAATTTTGGGGGAAAAATGTGAATTTTGGGGCTTTTTGGGGTGGGAAATGGGAACTTTGGGGGAGAAATGGGAACTTTGTGAGGAAAATGGGAAAAAATGAGGATTTTGGGGATTTTTATGGGAAAAATGGGATTTTGGGGGGGGGAAAGGGAATTTTGGGGTTTTTTGGGGGAAAAATGGGAATTTTGAGGAGAAAAATGAAAATTTTGGGGCCTCTTTTGGGGGAAGAACAGGAATTTTGGGGAAAAAATGGGAATTTTGGGGGTTTTTTGGGGGGAGAAATGGCAGGGAAAATGGGAATTTGGGAATTTTGGGAAAAAAGGGAATTTTGAAGGGTTTTTTGGGGGGAGAAATGGGAAAAAAAGGGAATTTTGGGGTTTTATTTGGGTACCTGGGTGGGATTTTGGGGCAGATTTGGGGTTTTTTGGGGTGGATTGGGGGGTTTTTTGGGTACCTGGTGCGCGGCTCCCGGCCCAGGCGCGGCTCCAGCTCCCTCAGGTGCCCCCTCAGGTGGGACAGGTGAGACAGAGGAGGGGGGCAGCGCCCCCCACACCCCCCCCACCGCCCCCCAGCACTCCTGGCAGCCCAAAAAACCAAATCAGTGACCCCAAAAACCCCCAAAACCCCAAAATCCACCCCAAAAAAACAACTCAGCGACCCCAAAAACCCCATAATCCACCCCAAAAAAACAACTCGGGGACCCCAAAAATGACCCGAAAAAACCCCAAAATCCACCCAAAAACCTCAAATTGACCCCAAATCCACCCCCAAAAACCCCAAATCCACCCCAAAAATCAACTCAGGAACCCCAAAAAAAACAACTCAGGGACCCCAAAAACCCCAAAATCCGCCCCAAAAACCAACTCGGGGACCCCAAAAACCCCAAATTGACCCCCAAATCCACCCCAAAAATCAACTCAGGAACCCCAAAAAAACAACTCGGGGACCCCAAAAACCCCAAGCCCACCCCAAAAACCCCCAAATCCACCCCAAAAAAAAACAACTCGAGGACCCCAAAGACCCAAAAACCCCCAAATTGACTCCAAAAATCAACTCAAGGACCCCAAAAACCTCAAATTGACCCTAAAATCCCCCCAGGACCCCCCAAAATCCTCAACCTCCCCCCCCTCACCTGGATGAGCCTCCTCAGGGTGGGCGGGGCCTCAGGGGAGGGGGCGGGGCCAGCCAGGAGCTCCCTGCAGGAGGAGCAGCTCAGGCCACGCCCACAAAGTGACAGGCCACGCCCACAAAGTGACAGGCCACGCCCCCCCTTTGGGGGAGGGATTTAAAGGAATTTTGGGGGCCAAACCCCTCCCCTTTAAGCCCCACCCACCTCATCCTCTGATTGGCCAAGGCCTCCAACGCCCACAGCACGGCCTCGGGGCTGTAGCCAATCAGCACGGCCTGTAGGAGGCGCTAAGCGTAAAAAAAGAGGGGGCGTGGCCACAGCAGAGCCACACCTCCTTCCCCACGAGCCACGCCCACCTCAGCCTGTTCCAACCAATCCTGAGCTTTGGGCGGTGCCTCCTGGGGTCTCCTGAGGTGATTGACAGGTCAGGAGTTAATTAACAGGTTAATTAAGTGGTTAAGTAAAGGGTTAATGGGGGGGCCATGAGAAAGGGGTGGGGCTCACCTGGGTGGGCGTGGCCTCTGCAGCTCCGCCTCCCCTGGCTTTGCATAAAGCCTTGATTGACACCTGCGGAGGATTTTGGGGGCGTCCTGAGGGAGTTTTGGGGGTTTTTTGGGGGGGAGGGGGATTTTGGGAACATTGGAGTGACCAGGCCACGCCCACTCTGGGAGGCCACGCCCACTCACCCAGCACTTCCGGCTCCGCCCCCGAGGCCAAGATGGCCGAAAGCTCTGCTCGGGACTGGCCGGGCCTGAGGGGAAGGAGCCCAAAATCTCCTCAAAATCACCCAAAATCCCCCAAAATCCCCTCAAAATCACCCAAAATCCCCCCAAAATCACCCAAAATCCCCTCAAAATCCCCTCAAAATCCCCCAAAATCCCCTCAAAATCACCCAAAATCCTCCCAAAATGCCCCCAAATCCCCCCAAAATCCCCAAAACCCCCCCAAATTCCCCCTCAGGAGCCCCTAAATGCCCCAAATTCACCCCCAAAAGTCCCAAATTTTCCCCAAATCCCTCCCAGGACCTCCGAAAAATTCCCTAAAATTCCAAAAACCCCCCTCTGCCCATATAAGGAAAACCACTGAGCCCCCGCCCCCTTTTAGGCCCCGCCCCCTTTTACCTTTGCCGGGGCTCCTTTAGCGCCCCCCTGCTGGCCGCTGCGCAGATACTCGGGGCGAGGCTCCGCCCCCAGCAGCCGAAGCTCCACCCCCCGCCGAAGCAGCGCCCCCCTGCGGCTCTGTGCCGCCTCCATCGAGGCCTCTGAGGGAGGGGAGGAGTGAAGGGGAGGTCAGGGACCCCCCAAAATGGGGTGGGGACCCCCAAAATGGGATTTGGGGGAGATCAGAGAGTCCCAAAATTGGGGTTTGGGGGTTAAAAGGGGCAGGAGGACCCCAAAATTGGAGTTTTGGTGGGGGGGGATCAGGGGGAACCTAAAAATGGAGGGTGGGGACCCCAAAATGGAGCCTGGAGGGGATTAAGGGGAACAGAGGGTGAGGAAACCCCCCAAAAACGGGGAGGGGGTGGTCAGGGGAGCTGAAAATTTGGGGTGGGGGACCCCAAAATGGGGCTGGGGGTGTTGAAGGGGGGGGTCCCCAAAATGGGGTCGGAAGTCCGGAACGGTTGTGCGGGTGCCGCGTTTCCGGCCGGACTCACCGAGGCGCTGCGCCGTTTCCTGTGCGCTGTCAATGGCCTCCTCCAGGCCCTGCAGCTCTTTCCGGAGGCGCGCCACCTCCGCGCGCAGCGCCCCCTGGCGGCTCGGAGGACCAGTGGCGGCCTAGGGGGGGAGGCCCCGAATTTTCCCGAATTCAACCCCAAAATTTCACCCCCAAAATGACTCAAAATTTGCGGAACTCCCCAGTTTTTGGCAAATAAATCCCCCAAAAAATCTCCCCCCTCAACCTGAGAGATCCCCAAAATTTGAAAGGGGTCCCAAAAGGACCCCCCAAAATTTGGGGAAGACTTCAAAATACACCCAAATCTGAGGGCGATTCCCTAAAATTTGGAGTTTCCCGCTCCAAATCTGAACCTCCCGAATCTGGGGAACCCCCAAATTCCCTCCCCAACCGCCCAGATTTTGGGGCTCCTCCTCACCTCCAGCTCCTGCAGGTGCCCATACCTGAACCCCGAGTTAAGAAACAATTTGTGTCAACACAAAATTTTGAGGTTTTCTCCAATTTGTGAGGTTCTCCCCCCAGTTTTCAACCCTCGTCTCGATTCCAGACGCCCCGGGATTTTTGGGAACCCCTCAGAATTTTGGATACCAGCGCAGGTTCCCTCGAATCTTCTTCACGTTCCTGTGGGGACACCCAAAAAAAAAAAAAAAACCGTGAGGGGGAGACTCGAAAAAGCGCGGGAAAAACCGCCGCGGGGCTTGACGGGAGTTGTAGTCCCGGGAGGGGGTTAAGGCCACGAGCATTCGCTATGGCGGGCGCAGGGCATGACGGGAGTTGTAGGCTCGGCTATAATGACACCATGCGGGCGCGGGGGACGATGGGAGTTGCAAACTTGGCTACGATGAGGTTCTGAGGCGCGGGGTATGATGGGAGTTGTATGCGGGCGCCGCGGAGCATGATGGGAGCTGTAGTCCCGGGAAAGGCAGAACGCTAACCCACTCCCTCCCAAATTTTCGAGTCCGCGTTTAATTGCGGGAGCTTTTGGGGTGTTTTTATCCCGGTATTGGGGTGCTCCCCTCTCACCGTTGCCTCCGGACGTGGCGGGTGACGAAATCCCAAACTGGGGCTGTGGGGCCGGAGCAGAGCCTAGAGGAGAGGGGAGAGGGAAAAAGGGAGTGGCCTTAAAATTCACTTGAGGAGTCCCAAATGCATCCAGAACTCCTAAACTCCCCAATGGGTTTTCAAAACCCACCAAGGGATCCTAAAAATCACCCCCGGGAACGTCCAAATCCACACAGGATCCCCCAAAAAGGGACCCTAAAACCACTCCAGGGACCCCTCCATACGACCCCAACCCCCCCCAGGACCCTCCAAAACTCCCTGAGGATCCCCCCAAGCCCCCCAAGCCCCTTTCTACGTGACCCCAAACCGCCTCAGGCCCCCCCAAATTCCCGACCCTCCCTCACAAGAGTTCTCAGGGGGGGTTCCCACCGACGGCCCCACAAATCTCCCGACCCCTCGCTGCCTCAGGGGGGTCCTGAAGGGGGTCCCCGAGTGGTCCAGACCTGCGGAGAGCGGCCGGGGAGGGGACGGCGGAGGGCGGCACCTCCATCTCCTCCCGGAGCCAGCGCCCCAGAGCCTCCGCCATCATGGCCGGCGGGCTGTGAGGGGAAGCAAAAAAGCGCGCGAAAAGCGCCGCGGGGCATGACGGGAATTGTAGGACCAGCCAGCAATAGGTCTCAATGGGGTCGCGGAGCGTGACGGGAGTTGTAGTCCAAAAAGCCCAAAATAGCGCCTCCCTCGCGGGCTCCGATTGGTTCCCTGCGGTGATTGGCAGGCGCAGCGACCAATGGGAGGCGGCGACGGCGGAGGGCGGGAAGCGGCGGCGCCTGAGGGCGGCTGTGAGGGGGGTGAGGCGGATTTTGGGGGACTCTGAGGGGATTTTGGGGGATTTTAGGGAATTTTGGGGAATTTTGGGGGGAATTTGGGATCCCCTATGACCCCCTCCCCCTCACAGACCTCAGAGGCGCGTCCGGAGCCATGATGGCGGCGAAGGTGAAGGTGGAGAAGCCAGGTGAGATCGGGCGGGAGGCCCCAAAATTTCTCCAAAAATCTCCCAAAATCCCCCCAAAAATCCCACCCGGGAGCCCCAAAATCCTCTCCGGAATTTCCCAAATTTTCCCCGGCACACCCCAAATTCCAGAAAATTCCTCGAATTTCTCCCCCAGTTCCCGCTGAATCCCCCCTAAATCCCCCTCAGGACCCTCGAAATCCCTCTCGAATTCCTCAAATATTCCCCAAAAATCGCCCAAAATTCCCCAAAATCCCCAAAATTCCCCAAAATTCCTCCCAAACTCTTCCCGAATCCCCTCAGGACCCCGCAAATTCCCCTCAATTCTCATTTTTCTCCCCCAAACCCCTCCCAGGACTCCTCAAATCTTAGAAAATTCCCCCCCAAATCCTCCCAAAATTCCCCAAAATTTCCCAAATATTCCCCAAATTCCCAAAATTTTCCCAAAATTCCTGTGTTTCTTTGAGCTGAATTCTCAAATCCCCTCCAAAGCTCCTCCAAATCCCAAAAAATTCCCTGAAAATTCCGCAAATTCACCCCAAATTCCCTCAAAACCTCCCCAAACTCCTGCAAATTCTCCAAAATTCCCCCAATTTTTGTCCCCAAATTCGCCAAAATCCCGAAAAATTCCCAAAAAATCCAAAGATCCCCGAAGATGCCCCAAAAATTCCATAAAATTCACTCAAATCCCCAAAAATTCTCAAAAAGTCCCCAAAAATTTGCAAAAAATCCCCAAGAAATCCCCAAAAATTTCCCAAAAATTCCCTAAAATACCTCAAAATCCCCAGGAATTAAAAAAAGTTCCCCGAAAATTCCCAAAATTTCCAAAAAAAATCCCCAAACGCCCCCAAAATTTCCCAAAATTTCCAAAAAATTCCCCAAAAAATCCAGAAAATTCCCAGAAAATTCCCCAAAATCCCCAAAAAAACTCCAAAAAATTCCCAGAAGTTCCCCAAAAATTCCCACAAATCCCCAAAAAAAACCCCCAAAATTCCCCAAAAATTCCAACAATCCCCAAAGATGACCCAAAAATTCCATAAAATTCCTTCAAACCCCGAAAAGTTCCCAGAAAATTCCCAAAAATTCCAACAACTTCCCAAAACCTCCCCAGAAATCCCTCAAAAATTCCCAAAAAATGCCCAAAAAGTCCCGAAAGTCAAAAAAAAATTCAAAAAACCTCCCAGAAAATTCCCAAAAAAATTCCCAAAGTTCCCAAGAAATTCCCAAGAATCCAAAA